>JAGHMJ010002615.1:0-172500 GCA_018749465.1 Paracanthobrama guichenoti
AGTACATTGCAGATGATTCTTAACATACATAGTTACACCACCACCCCTGGTGCTCTGTCCTGACAAAACACATCATAGCCTGGTATGAAGATGTCAAGATCAGTGTTCCCTTTTTAGAATATTAGTTCAGAATGTTCAAGAACATCAGGATTAGCTGTGCACAATGTTTTTAAAGTGTCAAAATGCGTGATTTAACAGTTGCAGATATTTACATTTACAAAAACTATTGATTTACGGTCTGAAATTCACCAAATGACAACGGCTTAGCGGTAACTGAGTTAACTGGCCCAGGATTTGGATGAACATTTTCAGAGATACACATAACATGAGGAATAATGAGTAACATGTGTCTAGACCACCATCAGAACAAAAAGCCATTGATTGTCTTTTACAAAAAGCAGAAGCAGTAAGCAGCATAGTGCAAAATAGGAAGGTTCCAACGGTTGTGGCTCGAAGTAGGATGGGAGACATCTCTGATTGTAGTTTATGATGTCTGTGTTCCCCGACAGTAAAGTGTTGTAACAGACCCAGGTCGTTTACCAGCATTAGGTCTGATACCTTACATGCAGCAAAAGGCAAGTGACAAAATCTAGGGAGCATGGGTTTTATAAAGAAAAACATAGTTCAAGCTTTGGTGGGTAGTAGGCTTCAATGCTGTGCCTAAGCCACATTTTTAATAGAGATGGATTGTTGTGTTATCTTGATGTAAATCCTGATTTGCAGAAAACCCTGTCACAGATCTAGGCAAACAAGCCACACTGCAGCAGGTCCATGCCAGGCCTCGGACCAGGTGGAATGAGCCGAGATCCTCTCAAAAAAAAGCAGGTGAGCCTCTTAGACCAGGTGGAGTAGGCCAAGAGATGAATCTTTGTGGATGGATCTTTTGTGATGTTTTCTTGATGTAAATCTGATTGAGAAACCCTACCACAGATCTGGGCTGAAGATAAGCCACACTGCAACCTTAGGTCATGAGCCTCAGAACAGGTGGGTAGGCGAATACTCTCAGAATAGCTATATCCAGATATCACTAGCCTTTGAGTGTGCACTGAAGCAAATCACAGTGCAGCTGGAGATAGATGTTGCTATCTTGCTGTAAATCCTGTTTCAAGAACCCTGACACAGATCTAGGCTGAGGACGAGCCACACTGCAGCAGATCCACAGGCTGCAGCATGAAAAATAGACCTCAAGCCAAATAATAGGCCAAGGCTCACAAAAATAGCAGGGTAGAATAACCAGTCAAAAACTTAGATAAGATTAGCAAATGAAGCACTATCTGGTAGTGATGTTACATATGACACTGAAGCTTCGATCGCATGCTCGCGCATGCGAGACAATTTCTAGTGAAAGCGCCATATCAGGGTGTGTATTGGTTCCAGAGTCATGTGATTGAATAAATGAAGCCTCACTTTCTGTCCAATCACGTGCACATATTGCTGCGTGTCAGAAGGTTCGAATCCCAGATCTTACTTAACCAGTCCTTGGCTTGAAAGCAGTCAGTCTGGTTGATGGGTTTGTGAGGAGAGTGCTGTACTTTGAAGATTAATCAATACATTACATTTTAAATAACCAAAATGTTTTTATCACTATTTATTCTTTTATTATTTGTTATTGTGTATCTTTTTATTATTGGTAAAATCTTTTGCACTTTTATTTATTGTTTTTAGGTAATTTGCTGCTGTTGGTATTTGCAGGGTTAGGGTGGGATTAAGTGAGGATGGATAGTGTGTGAGTGTTTGGTACAGAAGGGTTTTGTATTTAGAGCAATGGCATGAGGCAAAAAAGAAAGACTTCCCCTATCTGAGAATATTTTGGGTTTTATAAAACTTCCAATGTATGTATGCTTTTCTAAAATAGTTGAGGAACTACTGTTTTAAGAGTAATAATAGACTCAACACACATTTCTTAATAAAAAAATTATTAAAACTTTATCACCTTTCTATTTGTTCTTACAGTTACTACAAGCACTATCACTGCCAAAGTGTCACCAAGCACATTTAATAGTCCTATCACACAATGTCCACTTATTCACTATATTTGTTTGTTTGTGTGTGTGTGTGTGTGTGTGTGTGTGTGTGTGTGTGTGGCACTATTGTGTGTGTGTGTGTGTGTGTAGTGTATAGTTAGAGAGAGAGAGAGAGAGAGAGATGGCCTATATTAGATCTTAATAGATCATATAAAAGCTCTATATTATTTTTTGTCACCTACACGTAAATGCGTTAAATTAATTTTATTTAATGGACAAATTAAACAAGCGATGTAAAGATTTTTATTCCTTGTATCATAGCATTGTAAACTGATGGGTGTTCACGAGGTGATCGATTGGTAGTTGGACTACTCTGATCGATTGCTGCTGTCATTGCTGCTGTCTTTCAGCGTGTGCTCTGCTAAGCTGTTGAATCTTTTATTTGATATCATTCCCTGTTGTTTAAACTTCTTTAAATCATAACCTATATCTGCCATATATTGTCTAATGTTGCCTACCACATTAAATCTGGCATGCTTTAACTTTTAATCTAAAATCACTATCACGCAGTTAGCATTCTCTAACCTGTTAGCTTGCCATCTCTGCACCCAGGGTCTCCTGTTTTCTGAGTTCATTAAACAACTGGTAGTGAAGTTGGATTAGTAAACAAACTCCATGTAAACAACTTCGGTAGAATTGGATTAATCAACTAAATGGTAGCTAACAGGCATAGAAATGTACCGTGATAGTGATTTAAGATTAAGTTAGCGATGCCAGATTTAATGTAGTGGGCAATATTAAATCTGGCATGTACTTTAAATAAATACTATCGCAGCGATGCTGGCCTATCTCTAGCCTGTTAACTTCTGCATCTCTACAGCAGGTCTCCTGTTTTCCACAGAGTTCATTAAACAACTGGTGGTGAGTTGGATTAGTAAATGACTCCATCAAACAACTTCGTAAATTCGATTAATCAACAAATATAGAAGCCATGTCTTCTCTTGTCATTGTCACTTGCGCTGCATGTTCGTTTAGCATATCCTCTTCTGTTGGCGAACAGGGCTTCACATGTGATGATAAATGTAAGGCGATAGTCAGATTTCAGAATTAGAGACACGCATCCAGACTCTTTATCTGACCAGTGAGAGAATGTAACGCTTTAGAAACTGCTTTCTTGGATGTGACTAGTTTAGTGAACTCTGTGTACATTGTTCGGTTCCAGCTGTAGAGTCACTGCATATAGTAGTGGATCAAAAAAACACTGTTCTTCCGTTCTGATTAGAACATCAAACAGGTTCTCTCACTCAGTGACACACCTACTGAAAATCCTGTGTGAAAGTGATTCTATTACACTGAACATGAAAATAGGAGACACCAGCCACCATAGTCACGTTTACCGGGCAGCCAGAGTGCCTGACATCAAAGCTAATTTAAAAGTGCTGGCTAATGCTAATGTTCAACAAATAAACAACAGGTATAATATAGATGAACAAATGCTAAAAAGCTTGGGCTGCTGACTATTCGATCCCTTTCCCTTAAAAGCACTTGTTGTTAATGATATGATTACAGATTATAATCTAGATGTGCTGTTTGACAAAATCCCTGGCTAAAACCTGACAATTACATTTACTTTAAATGAGGTCCACCCCCAAGATTATTGTTATAAACACAGGCCGCATCTGAAAGGCAAAGGGGGAGAGGTTGTTGTAATTTATAATAATATCTTCAGTATTACTCAGGAGTCTAGTTTCAAATATAATTCCTTTGAAGTTTTGGTGCTTTATGTAACATTATGTAGTGTATAAATCCCCGTTTGACATTTTGTGCTGGCTACTGTATACAGGCCACCATACAGACTTTATCAAAGATTTGCTGATTTTCAATCAGAGTTAGCAATGGCTGCAGATAAAAAGTACTAATTTGTTAAGGGATTTTAATATCCATGTAGATAATGAAAAGGTGCATTAGGATTGGTATTTGAGGAACATTCTAAACTCTATTGGAGTAAGACAACACGTGTCAGGACCCACTCATCGTGACGTAATCATGCATTAGACCTAATATTGTCACATTTGAATAAATGTTGATACCGTTGAAATTCTGCAGCAGAGCAATGACATCTCAGATCATTACCTGGTATCATGTATACTTAATTTAGCAAAGGCTGTAAAGCTGCCCCCTCACTTCAAAAATGGCAGGACTATCACTGCTGCAACTTCAAAAGATTGCTTTGTAAATAATCTTCCAGATCAGTTTCATCTCCTCAGCATCCCAGATAGCCTAGAGGAACTCAATGTTGCAACAGAAACTACAGGTGCTGGTCATATAATTAGAATATCATCAAAAAGTTTATTTATTTCACTAATTCCATTCAAAAAGTGAAATTTTTATATTATATTAATTCATTACACCAGACTGATATATTTCAAATGTTTTATTTCTTTTAATTTTGATGATTATAACTGACAACTAAAGGAAAATCCCAAATGATCCCAAATTAGAATATTGTTGAATAGGTTGAATATTGAGAGACACCTGGTGCCACACTCTAATCAGCTAATGAACTCAAAAAGCTTTGCAAAGGCCTTTAAATGGTCTCTCAGTCTAGTTCTAGTAGGCTACACTAATCATGAGGAAGACTGCTGGACCTGGCAGCTGTCCAAAAAACGACCATTGACACCTTGCACAAGGAGGGCAAGAACACAAAGGTCATTGCAAAAGAGGCTGGCTGTTCACGGAGCTCTGTCCAAGCACATTAATAGAGAGGCCAAGGGAAGGGAAAGATGTGGTAGAAAAAAAGTGTACAAGCAACCAAGGATAACCGCATCCTGGAGAGGATTGTGAAATAAACCGGTTCAAAAATGTGGGGAGAAAAGAGTGGATTGCGAAAGCTAGAGTCAGTGCTTCCAAGAACCACTACGCACAGGCGTTATGCAAGACATGGGTTTCAGCTGTTCGCATTCCTTGCGTCAAGTCACTCTTGAACAGCAGACAGCATCAGCGTCTCGCCTGGAGCTAAAGACAAAAGGACTGGACTGCTGCTGAGTGCTCCAAACTTATGTTCTCTGATGAAAGTAAATTTAGCATTTCCTTTGGAAATCAGGGTGCCAGAGTCTGGAGGAAGATAAATGAATCCTGATAGCATATTTTGTTCACAATAGATCAATTGAGAGGCACACAATCCACGTTGTTTTGAGGTCCAGTGTAAAGTTTCACAGTCAGTGATGGTTTGGGGTGCCATGTCATCTGCTGGTGTCGGTCCACTGTGTTTTCTGAGGTCCAAGGTCACCATGTGCCGTATACCAGGAAGTTTTAGAGCAAACTTCATGCTTCCTGCTGCTGACCAACTTTATGGAGATTCAGATTTAATCCAACAGGACTTGGCACCTGCACACAGTGCCAAAGCAACCAGTACCTGGTTCAGGACCATGGTATCCCTGTTCTTAATTGGCCAGCAAACTCAAGCTGACCTTAACCCATAGAAAATATGGGGTATTGTGAAAGAGGAAGATGTGATATGCCAGACCCAACAGTGCAGAAGAGCTGAAGGCCACTATCAGAGCAACCTGGGCTCTCATAACACCTGAGCAGTGCCACAGACTGATCGACTCATGCCACGCTTACGCATTGCTGCAGTAATTCCAGGCAAGGAGGCCCCAACTAAGTATTGAGTGCTGTACATGCTCATACTTTTCATGTTCATACTTTTCAGTTGGCCAGATTTCTAAAAATCCTTTCTTTGTGTTGGTCTTAAGTAATATTCTAATTTTCACCAAGGATACTGAATTTGGGTTTTCCTTAGTTGTCAGTTATAATCAAAATTAAAAAGAAATAAACATTTGAAATATATCAGTCTGTATGTAATAAATATAATAATCAAGTTTCACTTTTTGAATGGAATTAGTGAAATATAAATCAACCTTTTGATGATATTCTAATTATATGACCAGCACCTGTTACATTATATAAAGCCTTAAAGTTCTGCATAATTAAGGCGTGTTAGCCACTTGGAAGTGGATTTGGGCGTGAGGGAGAGTTGAAATCTGCTCAACTTTATGGTGAACCAAACTATGGCGGTTCGCGGCAACTGGCAGCAACCAAGTGCTCAGCTTGAGAGAAATCAGAGAATGCAGTCCTGTAAACTTTGGTTCTGACCACACATTAGTTCCCAAGCAAAATGGAGAAGTTGATCATTGCTTTGTGGGTTTCCCTATCATTTACGACGCTGATCATTCATAGTGATGTGTAATTTGTTAAGGAGCGCTGCTTACTATTTTAAAGGCACTAAATCACTTGTTTTTCAGCAGGAATACAATTCATTCTTACTTTCACATTTAAATTATTTCAAGCATTCAATCTACGTCAGAGCACCAGCGCGTCCACAAATATTTCTACAGCCTCGTTGTATCAGGGTGGCCAAAGCGGTACAGCGCTCGCGCGGCGGCGTGTGAACTCATAGTTGAAGGTCATCACATCACCTCAGCTCCAGCAACATCCCGCCTCTTTACCCATTGTCAGTTATTCGGGAGTGACGCGCTGCCAAGATGGCAACGGCCAGCTAGACCCCACTTTTACGCTTCAGAACTGCTCTTCTTCAGAATCCTATAGGTGATGTCACGGACACTACGTCCATATTTTTTTGCAGTCTATGAGTGCACACACACTCAGCATTCTCTCTCACTCTTCTCCTCTTACTACATATATCTAACTCAAGAAGCTTGAGTTCCATCTAGTGGTGCATTAATGTAAGGGCATCACAATTAACAGAATTGTGTTAACAGAAGATGTCAGAATTGATCTATTATGTAACAAAATATGCTATCAGGATTCATTTATCTGTGCATGACATTTGATGACATACATTTACAAACACAACATTTTTATTCTCTTGGCAAGTATTTCCTCTTTCCCCCACCATGAACAAATCTTTACATGGATGTGACGACTTTTCAGTCGCCCGGTACAGGATCACACTTGGATGGCAGTGATTTAGGCGCTTTATTGGGCTGACAACAAAAATAACTTAAACAGCATCCAGAGCAACAAAACTCAAACAAAGGCTTTTCAGCTGTCCCCCTGTGGGTGTTGCCACGATCGCCCACTTCTCTCTCTCTGGGCCCGGCTTTTATCCCGTCTCTCGAGTCACTGCAAAATGATTACACCTGTTAGATCTAGATTAACGGAGGCATGTTTCATTAACCATTAGTCCTCCCAAGACTCCTCCTCCGCCTGCAGCAGCCTCTAGACCACGCCCGCCTGCCACAATGGACTACTACTATTTCACACAGCAATGTGAAAAACATTAAAACCTTTGCTTTGCAAATCATCTGCTTTTCCTCATGTTACATACCAATGCTTTGTCAGAATTCAGCAACATCTCAGAAGAGAATGACAGTGTGGACTACAATTCTAGAAAAAAGTCCAGCCATTTACACATAGGAGGCTTAATAGTACCATTGTAAAAACAACCTGCTGGATTCTATAAATCAGAGTAAAAATACTGCAAAACTAAATATGACTGTTTTGGTGAAAGAAACATTGGCTAGGTCTTTGACATTTCTATTGAATAGGGAAGTAAAACTTACATATCTAAAAAAATTAAATATAAATATAGACAACATTTACATGACCCATCTCTAAAGACTTTTAATTATTGAATCAAAACTAAACTGACTTAAAGTTGCTTTACGGCAGAATTTGTTTTAGAACCTTACCACACAGATAAACAGGATACAGAATAATGCATATACACTCACCTAAAGGATTATTAGGAACACCATACTAATACTGTGTCTACGTGGCATTGATTCAACAAGGTGCTGAAAGCATTCTTTAGAAATGTTGGCCCATATTGATAGGATAGCATCTTGCAGTTGATGGAGATTTGTGGGATGCACATCCAGGGCACGAAGCTCCCGTTCCACCACATCCCAAAGATGCTCTATTGGGTTGAGATCTGGTGACTGTAGGGGCCATTTTAGTACAGTGAACTCATTGTCATGTTCAAGAAACCAATTTGAAATGATTCAAGCTTTGTGACATGGTGCATTATCCTGCTGGAAGTAGCCATCAGAGAATGGGTACATGGTGGTCATAAAGGGATGGACATGGTCAGAAACAATGCTCAGGTAGGCCGTGGCATTTAAACAATGCCCAATTGGCACTAAGGGGCCTAAAGTGTGCCAAGAAAACATCCCCCCACACCATTACACACCCACCACCAGCCTGCACAGTGGTAACAGGCATGATGGATCCATGTTCTCATTCTGTTTACATCAAATTCTGACTCTACCATCTGAATGTCTCAGAAATCGAGACTCATCAGACCAGGCAACATTATTCCAGTCTTCAACTGTCCAGTTTTGGTGAGCTTGTGCAAATTGTAGCCTCTTTTTCCTATTTGTAGTGGAGATGAGTGGTACCCGGTGGGGTCTTCTGCTGTTGTAGCCCATCCGCCTCAAGGTTGTGCGTGTTGTGGCTTCACAAATGCTTTGCTGCATACCTCGGTTGTAATGAGTGGTTATTTCAGTCAAAGTTTCTCTTCTATCAGCTTGAATCAGTCGGCCCATTCTCTCTGACCTCTAGCATCAACAAGGCATTTTCGCCCACAGGACTGCGGCATACTGGATGTTTTTCCTTTTCACACCATTCTTTTGTAAACCCTAGAAATGGTTGTGCGTGAAAATCCCAGTAACTGAGTAGATTGTGAAATACTCAGACCAGCCCGTCTGGCACCAACAACCATGCCACGCTCAAAATTGCTTAAATCACCTTTCTTTCCCATTCTGACATTCAGTTTTGGAGTTCAGGAGATTGTCTTGACCAGGACCACACCCCTAAATGCATTGAAGCAACTGCCATGATTGGTTGATTAGATAATTGCATTAGTATGAAATTGAACAGGTGTTCCTAATAATCCTTTAGGTGAGTGTAAGTCACCATTTACCTTCAACAAACTTTCAACATCACAATATAAAACTTTTAATTTATCAATAAAAGTTTTATTAAAACTAAAAGCTTCTAAAACCTCCCATAAATAACTCTTCTTTGGCAGTAGAGTCAGCACTGCTCTACGGCAGCTCAGTGGTAACCTTCCACTGTTTAGACTTTCGTTGATGACTGCAAGCAGATCTGCACCAATAAGGCCAAAAAGACTTATAAAAGTCTATAGATAAGCCATCTATACCTGGTGCTCTGCCACATTCCATGCCTTGAAGAGCTCTCTTTAGCTCTTCTAGCGTCATCTCTCTACAGAGATCGGTATTTGGTGACCTGAGGAAGATCTTCAAAAAACACATTAGTGTTTGACCGGTGTAAAAGTTCACTGCTATACAGTTCTTTATAAAATTCTACTGCCGTCTTCCGAATTTCTGTATCATTCGACAAGAGTGCACCATCTTTAGAACATTGAAACATATATACATCTTTTTTCCATTTTTTTTTTTTTTTTTTAAAAAAAAAAAAAATTTGGAAGATCCATCCATTCTATGTTCTTAAACTGGGATCTGATTGTGGCCCTTGTGCTTTCAGGTCTAAAATTCCTGCCAATTCTTTCTTTTTCTGTCTAAAATTACAATAAGCTATTTTTGTTCAGATCCAATAGATTCTTGAAGTTTCTTTATATCATCTTCTAAATTTACCATTAAAAGATTAAATTCTTTAGTGAGTTTGTTAGCATATTATTGACTCAATTGTTTAATTTGCATCTTTCCATAATCCCACCAATGCTGCAAAGTTTGGAAATCAGATTTTGTGGTTCTAAAATGATTGAAAAAAATGTAAAGATATCTCTAAAATCTATATCAGTCAAAAAGGTTATTAAAATGCCACATTGCACTCTTTGGTTAGATCACACTTTACTAAACTATGGTCTGAAAAACTAACTGGAATAATAGAACAATCTCAAAAAAAAAAAAAAAAAAAAAAGACTAAAACCATAAAATCTGTCCAATCTTGTTAAAGACAACATATTATTATAAGAATGAACCCATGTATATTGTCTCTGTGTTTTATGAAAATATCTCCAAATGTCTATGAGATCATGCGTTTCCATAACTTGAATTAGCCTTTTCGTTAAGCCATACGAGGCTCAACATGATTTCTATCTAAAGCAAATTCAGTACAATTAAAGTCTCCTCCAACTAAGAACAAATCACTTAATGTTTTTCTAAATAAATTATGTAAAGCAGTCTTTCAACTGCATTGGTAGGAGCATAAACACAAAACAATAAAATGTATTTTCAAATTGAGCACTTATTTTTTAAAATCTGCCTTCTACTTCTTCTACTTCGTAAGAAATTGGAATGGAGTTCTTAGAGAATAAAATAGCAACACCACCACTTAGAGATGATTTATGACTAAGAAAGGTTAACCCATCAAATTCTCTTGCCCAATCTGCTGCATTTGAAACATCACTATGGGTTTCCTGTGCAAATGGAATATCTATTTTCTTTACCTTTATTAACTCATATAACTCAAACCTTTTCTTCTCTTCTCGTGCCTCATTTAAATTAAGAGAAACAATATTAAATTCTCTCATCAAGGAGAAGAAAAGGATATTCAAAAAACACATAAAAGTGTAATTTTACAACTTGTCATTGCCAACATTAAACCCTAACTGAGAACTTACTTTAGTAAAATTTCTTTTCAGTCTGTACACCTCTTGATTAGAAAATTGACCTTCACTCTTAAAACTCTTTGGTTTCTCAACAAATTGCTCCAAATCTGGAAAGTACTCTGTAATACGCACATTTCTTGCATTCTTTGTTACTCTCAAAAAAAGCTTAATATCATCAACACCGTAAACTTGTTCCGAAGACTCATTTTGTGTTTGATCAAAAGAAATGCTACATTCATATTGACTCAAGTCAATATTTTCAATTTTTTCAGCTTACCATAGTGGTGCTGTTTCAATCTCCCTTTTGCAGTGCTTTAAAGACACATTCATCTTGCTCTCCCAAAGAACACTGATCTCTATCCAGCTCCATAACTTGGTTCTTTTCAGAATTCAGCCTATCTAGACCATCAGTTGACTGATGCTTTTCTTCAGATACAGAAACTTCTTCCATATCTACCACTGCCACACGTTTTGCTTTATTTGCCTCAAACCTGCAACCTCGCCTGATAGATCTATTAACTTTGCATCTGCAGATTTTTGTCCACTGTTTTTCTCAGCTACTGCTATTGTTGTAAGTACCTTACTGTCATTTTGTACAACCTCCTTATCCTCACCAGCTTTCTCAACACGTAACTGATGAAACTTTCTTCTTTGATTTCTCAACTTTTTCGGACAAACCCACATGAGATGTCCTATTTCACCACAACAAAGGCACTTCATGCTATTAGTTGTGGCAAAAACCACATAGTTGAAAACATCATGACTGAAATTAAACATCAAATCCAATTCCTCTTTGTTATCCTTTAGTACCATATACACAAAACCTCTGAATGACACTATGTGTTTCAATGTAACGCGATTTACAGCCAATTTCAATCATCTTGATTGGAGAAACCAATCTGCCATATCTCGCCAACAATTGAACAAGCACCTCGTTTTTTTTATGAAAGGCGGCACATTTGATAGAATCACCTTCTTCGACGGAGTGGACAGCGGTAACACTGGAACATAAACATTGTCAATAACAACTCCACTTTCAATCAAAATTTTTGCCAACTCAATGGTTTTCAAAAAAAACAACGCGTTGTTCATCCTTGATGAAGGCAAAACATTTTCACAGCCAACCACCTCTCCTACAGCTACACTACATTCCACTACACTAGCATGACGCCATGTGAGGAAATCTAATGCCCTCACACCCTAAGTCATTCTGCCAGTTATAGAAAACTGGCTGACGGACAACAAACACTATCTTAGTACTTCTTAACCCGTATACCACCGGTAAAAGATAAAAAACTTTTAGGCACAGACAGGCCACAAAAAAGTCCACACACTCACCACACGCTCACGCATATGTGAGAGAGAGAGACAGAGGCCGAGACCCAATTGCATTCCATTAAAATCCTGTAGAAATTATCCTACAGGATATTTATGTATTGTCTTATAAGACAATTCCCACAGAATCCAATAGGAATCAGATGAGAATAATATCCTATAAGACTATTTCTAACGGAATCCTATAGGAATGGTTCCAAAATATGATAGAAATTCTAAATGGAATCCTGTACAGATTTAGGATTTATCCTACAGGATATTTATGTATTATCTTATAAGACAATTCCTACAGAATCCAATAGGAATCAGATGACAATCTTATAGGACAAGACAGAAATTATCCTATAAGACTAGTTCATTCATATAATGGCAATGAATGGCGACCAGGCTAAAACTTTGCAAAAATTATACAAAAGTATCACGTAATGATACAGTGAGACGCTAGCGCCGCCATATATGGAAAGTGTTCAGGAGGGAAATCAGACACTCTATTCACGTTGGTGTGAACGATTATTCAGTCACAACACTGAGCTCGGCCGTTATTGAGCTCACACAATGTTGTCATGACAACCGGTACAAAGCGTTCCCCCTCAAGAGGTTTACCTCATTATAGTATTATTACTATAGTATTAATATAGTATTATTATTATTATTAGTATTATTATTAACCTTATAAAAAGAGACGAGTCGCGTTTGTTTCTATTGAGTCTGATTTCTCAAAATGGTGTGTGTGCGCTTATCCTGGGTGCCATGACAAAAGTGCGAGTTATAGTAATATGCTGACGGCCGCACGCACTCAGTGTTTTGACTGAATAATGCGGTTTCTTTCTCGCAAAACCTTATAGTATGCCTCTGAACACTTTCCATATACACTCGCCTAAAGGATTATTAGGAACACCTGTTCAATTTCTCATTAATGCAATTATCTAATCAACCAATCACATGGCAGTTGCTTCAGTGCATTTAGGGGTGTGGTCCTGGTCAAGACAATCTCCTGAACTCCAAACTGAATGTCAGAATGGGAAAGAAAGGTGATTTAAGCAATTTTGAGCATGGCATGGTTGTTGGTGCCAGACGGGCCAGTCTGAGTATTTCACAATCTGCTCAGTTACTGGGATTTTCACGCACAACCATTTCTAGGGTTTGCAAAGAATTGCGTGAAAAGGGAAAAACATCCAGTATGCGGCAGTCCTGTGGGCGAAAATGCCTTGTTGATGCTAGAGGTCAGAGGAGAATGGGCCGAATGATTCAAGCTGATAGAAGAGCAACTTTGAAGTTGAAGTTGAAGTTGAAGTTGAAGTTTATTCGTCATTACACATGTACAAGTACAGTATAACGAAATGAAGTTTGGAGCAAGCCTCCGGGCCGCAGCCGATTATTCAGGCGCCGCCCTAACTGAAATAACCACTCGTTACAACCGAGGTATGCAGCAAAGCATTTGTGACACGCACAACCTTGAGGCGGATGGGCTACAACAACAGAAGACCCCACCGGGTACCACTCATCTCTACTACAAATAGGAAAAAGATGCTACAATTTGCACGAGGTCACCAAAATTGGACAGTTGAAGACTGGAATAATGTTGCCTGGTCTGATGAGTCTCGATTTCTGTTGAGACATTCAGATGGTAGAGTCAGAATTTGGTGTAAACAGAATGAGAACATGGATCCATCATGCCTTGTTACCACTGTGCAGGCTGGTGGTGGTGGTGTGGTGGTGTGGGGATGTTTTCTTGGCACACTTTAGGTCCCTTAGTGCCAATTGGGCATCGTTTAAATGCCACGGCCTACCTGAGCATTGTTTCTGACCATGTCCATCCCTTTATGACCACCATGTACCCATTCTCTGATGGCTACTTCCAGCAGGATAATGCACCATGTCACAAAGCTCGAATCATTTCAAATTGGTTTCTTGAACATGACAATGAGTTCACTGTACTAAAATGGCCCCCACAGTCACCAGATCTCAACCCAATAGAGCATCTTTGGGATGTGGTGGAATGGGAGCTTCGTGCCCTGGATGTGCATCCCACAAATCTCCATCAACTGCAAGATGCTATCCTATCAATATGGGCCAACATTTCTAAAGAATGCTTTCAGCACCTTGTTGAATCAATGCCACGTAGAATTAAGGCAGTTCTGAAGGCGAAAGGGGGTCAAACACAGTATTAGTATGGTGTTCCTAATAATCCTGAGTGTATGGTGCACGTCTCCCTGTATCATTGCGTGATACTTTATGTCCTTTTTGTAAAGTTTTAGCCTGGATTTCACTGCCATTCACTGATGGAGGAGCGCGTGCAAGACTTTTTTTTTTTTTTTTTTTTTTTGCTTATGAGATCCGAAAAAGATAGAAGGACATTTGGCCAACAGCAGGGTGACTTTATTTTCATTCCAGGGTGACTCTAAAAGGTAATTAATTAATTAATACAATAAGTAATAATAAAAAATATCACAGGACAAAGTGAAATTCCATTCAATAAAAACACAATTTCCAATAAGATTCTAAGTAAATTCTATTAAAATAAATCAGAATGTCCAATAGGATTCTGAGAATCCAATAAGATCCTACAGGATAAACTGAAATTCCAATAGGATTTTTTGACAAGGGCGCTTTCGCTAATAGACTGCCTAATAGATTTATCATTTATGCCGCACAACGATTTTCACTTGATTGCATTGCGCGTATCAGAAGATTATTACGGAGGCAGCTGACTTTGGAGGAGGAATTTGCAGCTTTACTCACAAACAGCTTTACTCACAGCTTTACTGTTATAAACCTAAATATACTTGATTTAATCAAAAGTGTATCCAAGTAGTAATAGTTTGGTGTTTGCTGTCGTAATGATGACAGTAGCGTCAGATTGCCTAGTGTAAGTACACCCTAAGTTTATTTTGAATAAAAAGAGGAAAACCAAATAAACGCAATACACATCTGTCTGTGTGGCTGTATGACATGTTGCCAAGGAAATAAAATGTTCTAAAATTATCTTCCAGAATAACAGTCTCACGCTGGGGGTAAAATATAGAGCGCCTAGAAGATACCCCCAGCCCACACAGCAAAATTCGGGACCGAATTATAACAAAGTTGTTTTTTACCCACACAGAAGACTGCTGGCACTACAGACTTCTTGAATTAGGTATTTCAACACAACCGCGACCAACAATCATCTCCAATATTTTGTTCAATATAAGGGCCCAATTCATAAGGGAAACTCCCATCCTTTTAACATCTTCATCCCTACTTTTCTAACTGTTTCGCTTATGTGCTCCTGACAGGTGCTTTTTTCCATCCATCGTGTTCTTTTTTTGGGCGGTTAACACGTCATGAGCTGTATTTTGACAAGAGAGTGTGCTCAAGTTCAGTGCTTACTTTCTATGATTCATAGATTTTATTTTACTACAATATTATTAGTTATTATAGTGTTTGTGTATGTAAGAAAAAAAATGAAGTTGTGATTTGGGGCCCCCTATATAGCATCCTGGGCCCATATGCCTGGCATACTCTGCACCCCCCAATAACAGTGCCCCTGGGTACAGGTATGGTTTCATTTCACCCAGATCAGCATTGTTATACTCACTTCTTTCGGGAGCTTTCCATACATATTCATATGAATAGTCACCAGATATCTGGTTTGAAAGTTCATTGTCATCTATTGGATCACTGGCCACTTCAAAGCTGCTTACAGAACTCTCTGTAACCAAACATGACAAAACACTATCAGTGAAAGCACACAAGCTACTACAGGCAACTGGGTCTCATTTTCAAAAAGGCCTTGATTAAGATGTCCAGCTAATTAATTTCCTGTGAGCAGTGAGCACTGTTAGCAGCCCATCTCTTAGCAATCGGATCTCTGTCATTGTCATGAAGATTCAGAGAAAAACAGAAAACATAAACTCTCAAGACATGCAGGCACATAGAAAGCATTGCTAAGAGTCTAGTGCTCACAGGAAATGGCCATATGATGCAGAGGGAACATAATGCAGTAATTGGTCCTAAATGCAATGAAGGCCCTTTATGTAAAACATAATGTCAGAAAGGACCTAATGACATAACAGCAACACTTTACAACTTAACATGAATAAAAAGAGCAACTATAGCATGCAATAACATTTTAAAGAAAGTTGGTAACCAAACACTTTTGGTTACCATTTACTTTCATTATATGGACATTTCTCAAAATATATTTTACACTGCAAAGAAGAAAGAAAGGCATACAGGTTATCGATGACATGAGGGTGAGTAAACGATGTCATTTATCTTTGTTGATTCAAGACATACAACAGACATAACATTTCACTTAAATTAAATTTGTTGTTTACACTTTTTGTAGAACCACATCTATATTATTCTACCTGTGAACATAGAAATGGAAATTTTGTACCATGTTAATATGGTATTTGAAGTTATGGTAAATACAATGGTAAATACCATGGTACTGCCACTGTACTTTTTTGCAACAAGAAAAATAAACCAACTTGGATTAATGTAGAAAAACACAACATTTTAAGCCATCAAACTATTTAAATAAGAAATCTGTACAAAACAAGCTTCCAGTATGATGCAATCAAGATTTCAGTCATCCATCTGCATAAGTTAAACACAATCAAAAAGACTGAAATGAAAAGTCAAACTTCTTTCATGCACAACTGGACTGATGTACTTACCGTCAGAGGTAACCGTGCATGCATGCATAAGAATAAGTAAAAGCAAGATAGTTTTGACCCCCATGATTAGCTACCGATCAGGGTTCACTTGAGAATCAAATAATCTGTATATAGACAGTGCCTCTTCAGTCTCTGAGTGCTCAGTCTCTTCTGTGTGGAGGTGCTATAGGATTTGTATTTGGTGACATCACTGGACCCGCCAACCTTACTAGAGCCCATTTGGCTGCTATTATACAACCTACAGAGTGCATGAGAAATCATGCTGTAATTGACAACATCACAGCTCACAATGAGCAATAGATGGACAATGATGGTTAATTTGGGCGTTTTCCCTAAAGCTCTAACATTATTTCCTCATATAATTGTAATATATTATCGTCCAATAATGACCTCCCTCCTCTTATACAGTATGGAGCATTTTGAATTTTTCTGGCCACCAGGATAACTTTGTAATTTTTGTAGTTTATATCATTTTCAATATATTTGAATTACTTTATAATCCAATTTTGTTGTTCATCGGCAGAGTTTATATACAGAGTGAGAAACCACTCTGATCAATCAGTGCTTGAGTGAAACGCGAAAATGATTGTAACCAAATCATTGAAACAACTCAAAAGAGATTCCTTCACGAATCAGGCATTGCTTATTCTGATTCTAAACAGTTTGGTGAAAACATGTTTGAAATAAACGCATCCAAAAACAGAAAAAAATGCTGTCTTGCGCAAACAGTAGCCTATACACTGTGGATGGGGAAGGCTTCAAAGCCCAATAGTATCCAGCAAAACCACAGCCCCAGCAGTCTCAGACCCGCTATGCCCGAAATCGCCCCTATACCCTTAAATAGGGAACGATTTGTGCATCAGCATGATAATGCACCAATGGTTTGATGAACATAAAAGTAAAGTTGAACATCTTCCATGGCCTGCACAGTCTCCAGATCTAAATATTTTTGAGCCACTTTGGGGTATTTTTAGAGCGAGTCAGAAAATGTTGTGAGTGACCTGGCTGCTGTTCTGGAAAAGGAATGGATTAAAATCCCTTTGGCCATTGTGAAGGACTTGTATCTGTCATTCCCAAGACTAATTGATGCTGTACTGGCTGTAAAAGGAGGCCTATCATTCCAATAAATTACCTTGGTCAGAAACCACCAGATGTTTCATTTGTTCAACCTTTTACACTGGCATTCTCTGGCTGAGGAACAGTTGATCTTTCTGGGGTCTGGGGAATAAATACTGAATATTTCTCATCAATCTCAGTTCTAACAGCAAAATCACCTGCAGGTATATATGTAAATTAAAGTCTGCATGAAATGAAAGTTATGATAGTCTTTTTTCCCCTCACTTGTGAGGTATATCTGAGAGAAACGGCTTCTCAAATTGAACGGATTGTTTGCTATTGCTGCCATCTCACATGTTTTTATAGAAAAGGTTTTTCAGGAAAGGTAGGTAGTCACAGATTTTTGGATTTTGCTTTGTTAAACCTATCAAAGAAAAATCTAATTGTGATTAAACTGATCAAAATAATCTGAGCAAGACCACTTTATAAATTTGTATGAATACATTCATAGTTAAATATGTGCAACTGGTGATTTGTGTTTGTCACCCACATTGCAGTATGACTTTATATATTATATAGCATATTTAAAATATTAGTTCTAAATTATATACAGCATAAAAAGGAGTTAACAGGAGCACATTTTGCTTTGCTGTTGATAAAGAGCTACATAACATAGTCTGGGATGAACAGTCTGGGATGCTCTGCACTGTTTCATTGTTTGGACAGGATCTCAGCTCATTACCTTATGTGGTTTGGCTAATATTGTTACGTGGGTGTATGCAGCATCTCTTGAATTCTTGCTTTTTTGATTACAGCAATTTTTACAATGCATGATACTATCACAGTAGCTATATTTTAAAGGTACGACCAGAGGTGGGTAGAGTAGCCAAAATCTGTACTCAAGTAAAAGTAATAGTAATAGTTACTTGAGTACAAGCTCTACAAGTACAAGTTATTTATTTATTTGTCATTACACATGTACAAGCACAGTATAACGAAATGAAGTTTGGAGCAAGCCTCCGGGCCGCAGCCGATTAGTCAGGCGCCGCCACACGCTCTCCAGAAATACAAGAATGCAGTTTAGCAAGCATTACATAGCAAAACACAACAAAACATAAACATAAACATGACACAGTACACGTGGTCACGTGATGGGATTTTTGTATGGAAGTGGGAGAGGAGATAGATAAAGACAGGCAGACGGTTGGAGGGGGTGGGATCGGGATCGGGTGTGTATGGTGCGAGTGAGTCTGAGATTGTGTTGTGTGAGAATGTTAGCCATAACTTCAGATGTTTTCGAGTTCAGTTCTATGGTTTGTCCTTGAAGGGAGATAAGGCAGTGCACAGGGGAAGATAGCAGACCAGCTGCCCGGCTGACCTCCCAACCGAGAGATAGGGACAAGTGAGGTTCGTTGGGCTAGTTGATTAGGTCAGGCAAATACAATTTTTTATTTTTTAATCCATTTGATGATCTTCGTAATTTGTCCGGATCATAATCAATCAATCAGATCTGGTCCTCAGCATTCGCGTCCGGTCTGTGCAGTTTCCCTAGACATTACATCCAGCCTCATGGCCAGACCGGTTACAGTCCGTAAAAGTTCACCGATCTGACCCCCGATGGAGCCCACTCTCCCCTGCGTATCCACAGTCCGGAGTAAGAAAGTATTCGATGAAAAAACTACTCAAGTAGTTAGTTACTAGTTACTTTCAATCTGATTGATAAGAAGCAAAAAGCCTGAATTTCAGACTACTTGGAGAGCTTTCACACACCTCTCCTTGAAAGGTTGACTTCTCCAAATATTATATATATATATATATATATATATATATATGCATATATATATATATATATGCATGATTAATGGTTAAACAGTGTAAATTAATGGTGTGCTGGGCTAACTAGAGCTCTTTTAAAACATGTTATGTTTTTATAAGTATATGCATCCCGTGTTTATTTGTATGTAGGCCTATTTTCTACACTTCAGACAGGTGTCTGTCCGGATTTTTGTATAAATGCAAGATGGCACATTAGGCTATTCAATTTGTTTCATTTGTGAAAAAAAAAAAAAAAAAAAAAAAAAAAAAGTAATTGAATTGAATTGAATTGAATATTTTATTTGTCATTACACATGTACAAGTACAGTGTAACGAAATGAGTTTGGAGCAAGCCTCCGGCCGCAGCCGACTAGTCAGGCGCCGCCACACGCTCTCAGAAATACAAGAATGCAGTTTAGCAAGCATTACATAGCAAAACACAACAAAACATCAACAAAACATAAACATAAACATAAACATAAACATGACACAGTACACGTGGTCACGTGATGGGATTTTTGCATGGACTGGGGGAGAAGATAGATAAAGACAGGCAGACGGTTGTAGTGATCAGGTTAGGTATTGTGTATGGTGCGAGTGAGTCTGTGAGAATGTTAGCCATAACTTCAGATGTTTTCAAGTTCAGTTCTATGGTTTGTCCTTGAAGGGAGATAAGACAGCTGCCCGGCTGCCCTGCTGGACTCCCAACCGAGAGAAAGGGACCAAGTGGGGATTAGGTCAGGCAAATACAATTTATTATTTTTAATCCATTTGATGATCTTCGGTAATTTGTCCGATCATAATCAATCAATCAGATCTGGTCCTCAGCGTTTCGCGTCCGGTCTGTGCAGTTTCCCTAGACATTACGTCCAGCCTCATGGCCAGACCGGTTACAGTCCGTAAAAGTTCACCGATCTGACCCCCGATGGAGCCCACTCTACCCTGCGTATCCGCAGTCCGGACTGCGTTGTTACGGTTCAGTTCCTCAATTCCTATCACTTTCTGATCTAATTCCTTCAAACGGTCACACACAACCCCGAAGTATTCTTTAATTTCCACAGACAGCGGCTGGGTGAATTTGCTTGCAGCTGTCTTACCAATCTTCCGATAGGTCAGGGCAATCCCAAAGCCAAAGAATAGGAACCCCGCCATCAATAATCCAATCATGTATAAATCTTCCGCATCCTCCACGGACAGAGCCTCCAGGCACAGGACTTGCCAGTTGTTCCATGCGTCCCTCACGTGCCCTGCGGCAAAGGTCCCGTCCGGGCAGGTGGGTTCTCGGGCACCCTTCCTTAGTGAGAAAATCTTGTCGATCGCGCTGATTGACCAGTTAATCAATTCCATTTCAGTATTTTCAGGAGTCCAGCAAAGCAGCAGTCAGAGAGAAAGAGAAGAGACGAAACACTAGACAAAACAAAACAGCGCTAGAGCACAGCGGGAGCAGAGAGAAAACACGTCTGCACGGATAGAAGGACAGATCAGGAAGGGAGTATCAGAGACGTATGTAAACGTGTGAACGTTTGTTTGTGAACGTGTGTTGTTTGGAGGATTCAAACGATTTATCATTGCTTGCATTGAGCGCGTATGAGGAAAAAAAAACACTCGGACAGTATGTGAAATTGTATTACAATAAGGGAAAAGTGCCCATTGTTACCAAATTACCATTAATAGTGTTCAAATATAGGCATCATTGTGACACTTACCGCTACATGTTTTTTTCAGGTTGTAGCTGGAATTCTTGTATGCTGAGATGTCAGTTTGTTTTGGTGCACACAGCATGCATCGCATTATGAAACTATTCTTTTTGACATCTTGGAATGAAAACATGGACTGAGCTTGAGGCCACGTGTGATCTGCCTCCCGTAGCTCACACACATCTCCCGACTAAATGTGCGCTAATTATAAGCGGGTGATGCGTAGCAGCCTTTCCAAAGTTTCATGAGACTTGCAAACAAGTCATATTAACTTATTTAAAAATATATAATTTTTTATAATTAATTATTACCATTTGACAGTAGCAGAGGAACGCCACCAAATGTAACAAGTAAAAGTACAGTTTTGTTTTCACAAGAAATGTACTTGAGTAAGAGTAAAAGTACCCATCTTTAAATATACTCTAAAAGTACAAGTTACCCAAAAAATGTACTCATGTAACGAAATAAATATAATTCGTTACTACACGCATGTCGAATAATACAACTGTAAAAGAAAACAAAAAAATCTTGAATTCCTGACACTCATAATAATATGATAGATACTATCAATGTTTCAGTCACACTGTATACAGTTACACATCAGCAAGACATAAAATTACAAGTTACTTTTTATGCATATTGAACTGATGATACTTACTGTAAATGGTGGCAGTGCACGCTTGTGCAAATACAACTGAAAGCAGATTGTTTTAATTCTCATGACGATCAGATGTACATTTCTAACACCAGATGTTTTACTCCAAAATCTATAGGCACTGGTGGATCAGTGACGTCTGATCTGTGACCAGACATTCATTTGAATCTTTTCACTGAATCGGATGAACCGGTTGAGCCAAGCTGATGGGTTAATGTCCGAACCAAGTAAAGTTTTAAAGTCAACAACTCAATCTGGAAAGAAAAAGTAGATCCCTTTCTAATCAACAAAGTTATTTTAAAATGTAGATGCCCGCTGACGTGAGGTGATAAGCATTCATCTATAACAGCATGTCTCACAGATGACTCATTTAAATGTGATTTGAGCGCATCAGATCATGCTGGGTGTTTCTCAAACAGAAGGCTGCGTCCTACGAAGGCTGCATATCTTGTCTGCCATGTCATCAAGCGTCGTAGAAGGCCATCCTTGGAAGGCAGCCTTCATATTATATACTTCATTCAGCCTGTTTTGAAGGATGCATTGGATGTATCCTTCGCAGCCTTAAATACATACAAAAAGTTTATTATGAAATGTAAGACAAAAATAATGTTTTAGGACATGAAAGCATAGATGTTATATTTTATTTTGCTGTAAATTAATCACTAACACTAAACTGCCAATAATGTAAGCCACTGGGAGACCACAGACAGCTGTCATTCACTGTATTGCATTAATAGAAAGGCAGATTTGTAATACAAAGTATTTTTCCAAAATTAAGTTTTAATACATCAAGTCTCTGGATGTTGTGGGGCTGTCTTGGCTGACACGCCTCTGCAACATCGCGTGGCGGTTGGGGACAGTGCCTCTGGACTGGCAGACTGGGGTGGTGGTCCTCTTTTCAAGAAAGGGGGACCGGAGAGTGTGTTCCATCTACAGGGGATCACACTTCTCAGCCTCCCCGGGAAAGTCTATGCCAGGGTACTGGAGAGGAGAATTCGGCCGATAGTGGAACCTCGGATTCAGGAGGAACAGTGTGGTTTTCATCCCGGTCGTGGAACACTGGACCAGCTCTATACCCTTTCCAGGGTGTTGGAGGGTTCATGGGAGTTTGCCCAACCAATCCACATGTGTTTTGTGGATTTGGAGAAGGCATTCGACTGTGTCCTCGTGGGCGTCCTGTGGAGGGTGCTCTGGGAGTACGGGGTCTGGGGCCCCTTGCTTAGGGCTGTTTGGTCCCAGTACAACTGGAGCAGGAGCTTGGTCTACATTGCCGGAAGCAAGTCAGACTTGTTCCCAGTGCATGTTGGACTCCGGGAGGACTGCCCTTTGTCACCGGTTCTGTTCATAATTTTTATGGACAGAATTTCTAGGCGCAGCCAAAGGCTTCTACAGTAATGCGGTCGATGTACCGGTCTGTTGTGGTAAAGAAGGAACTGAGCTGTAAGGGGAAGCTCTCGATTTACTAGTTAATCTACGTTCCTACTCTCACCTATGGTCATGAGCTGTGGGTCATGACCGAAAGGACAAGATCCCGGATACAGGCGGCCGAAATGAGCTTTCGCGCGCAGGGTGGTGGGCGCCCTTAGAGACAGGGTGAGAAGCTCAGTTACTCAGGAGGAGCTCAGAGTAGAGCCGTTGCTCCTCCACATCGAGAGGAGCCAGTTGAGGTGGCTCGGGCATCTATTTCGAATGCCTCCTGGACGCCTTCCTGGGGAGGTGTTCCGGGCATGTCCCACCGGGAGGAGGCCCCGGGGAAGACCTAGGACACACTGGAGGGATTATGTCTCCCGGCTGGCCTGGGAACGCCTTGGGGTTCCCCCGGAAGAGCTGGAGGTGAAGTAGCTAGGGAGAGGGAAGTCTGGGCGTCTCTGCTTAGACTGTTGCCCCCGCGACCTGGCGGAAGATGATGGATGGATGGATGGATGGATGGATGGATGGATGGATGGATGGATGGATGGATGGATGGATGGAGGAGTGAGTGAGTGAGTGAGTGAGTGAGTTTGTTTGTTTGTTTGTTTGTTTGTTTGAATAGTATTTTTGTAACGTGACTGTGGGGGGCAGAAACATGTGTGACATAGCCATGCACACATACTAGACAATCTCATTCTAGTGTTTAATGCTGAGGAGGACTTGAGCCTACAAGCCTCTGAAGGACTGGACTAGGAAGGACACAGCCTCAGTAGGGTGCAGCCTTCCATTTGAGAAGCACCCACAGACACAAACTTACGATTTGATTGAGGTGGCGAAAGTTACAAATAACAAATAAGTGGAAATGTGTTTTTGTAACATTTTCTGCAAGTAGTCTGGCTTAATAATAATGCAATTCGATAAATTGTCAATGCCAGGATGGGCTTTAAAATATGATGAAGTCATTCTTTTTTGATAGGCCTCGATGTTTCAGTAAATTGTTGGATATATGTTTATTAACATCGCTATAGAGGAATAATTACAGCTTCTGTGAAATAAATATCATCAATAGGCTATATAACTGACTTCCGATAATAAGCCTATTTCCAGTTTTTTATCACATTACTGGCAATTACAGAGTGGCCTTTATCATAACTGATAAACATAAAATATTATTTATGGAGAGTGTCGATGTTAGATCTTATGTTTGCACGTCTGATTGTGTGAATTAACAGGCCTCGCTGGATATGTCTGAATTTCGCCATCTAGATTAATTTTTTATTTCCTCTGCGAGCCTCCATGTGAAGAACATGAAATACACGCCATCCATTTCACAGGTTTCTGGTAATAATATAACCACTTTAATCATATTAGTTGAAGAGAGATACACATTTTTCCACTCATAGGCAAATATTTTGATTTAAGAAGGAATGATTTCATGAATGAGTGACAGTGTCAACACAATTATATACATATTTTAAAATCTTTGAAATACAGCAGTTTATTAGCACGTTAAAATAACATGTTCAGACCTGAAAATAGTTATCTATGGGGAAGCTGATCAACAGATAAATATAGGAAAACAGACTAGGCCATCTTATCACACCTCTGCTATATGAGAAGATCTTAACATTTCACTTTTGTAACAAGGAACTGAGAAAAGTATATTATATACAGTAATTCCATCATATAATATGATATAGGGAGAGTTTTACTTCAATCAATATTTCACACAATAGTTCATTAATAACAGTTTTGAAAACAGGATACAAATAAATAAAATAATATTTTAAAAGATAAAATATAAGCTTGTTTGAAAACTAAAACTAAGCTTGTTCAGCTCACTTAAAAAAATCTAATAATAAAATAATATATAAAAATAATAATCTAAGAACATATTATTATTTATGTGCACATATTTTTAAATGCACTCCTCCAGGTTAGAGAGGCGACAGAAAACGCCACGGCCAGCAGTCTCTAAAAGTAAATAGAATTATATGAGTGCATACAGAGAAATTGAACACCAACTCTTTATTCAATATCGGTTAATAAATGGCAGATAAATACAATGAAGTGAACATGTCAAGCAAGAATATGGCATTTGTTGCTTTAAGAGAGATCCACGTCATTTTATAATCGATTAATCTGATGGTTTTATTTTATTTTTTTAACGATGAAAATTCAAAAATGTATTATACATTAAAATATTTTTTTAATTAAAAATTCATTTCAATGCATTACTTTAAAGAATTGTATTCTGTATCCTGCCCAATGCTGTACTCCAAACAATGTTTAATATACACTCGCCTAAAGGATTATTAGGAACACCTGTTCAATTTCTCATTAATGCAAAAAACACAAATGGCGCCGCTGTGTTTGGTCGCCGCTCAGTAGTCGCTCCCGCGAAGACTGTGCTTTTATTTACTATTTTACTTTCTTTTACTCTCAGTTTTACAAACTTATCATCTGCATTGATCTACTACGACAGCAAAACTCTTTTGGACATTGGTTACCTCTACACTGGACTGTTTCAGGACACTTTCGCGATCCTCTGTGGCCATCTGAGATTCTTCGAACGCCGAGTTGAACAATGGACAGAGCCAGCGGCGTAGAACAAAGAAACACCGTGGGAAACGTGCTGGTATCCGTAACAGACTGAGGAAAAGGGCATTCAGACCTCCTCTCCCGAGCATTCTTCTAGCAAATGTTCAATCCTTGGATAATAAGATGGACGATCTTAGAGCCAGGATAAGTTTTCAACGGGACATGAGAGACTGTAATATCTATTGTTTGTCTGAAACATGGCTCACGCCCGCGGTCCCGGACACAGCTGTGACGCCGTCAGAGAACTTCTCTGTTTTTCGGATGGACAGAACAGCCGAGGCCGGTAAATCCAAAGGCGGTGGAGTGTGTTTCATGATCAACAAGAAATGGTGCGATCCCAGGAACATCACCATTCTCTCGCGGTCCTGCTCACCTCATCTGGAACATTTAACAATCATCTGCCGCCCATTCTATCTGCCTAGGGAGTTTTCTGCGGTTGTCGCGACCGCCGTTTACATCCCACCGCAGGCAGACACAGCGCTGGCTTTATCTGGCCTTCATGATGTTGCCAGCGGCGTCATAAACCAACATCCCGACGCGGCATTCATTGTCGCGGGCGATTTTAACAAAGCAAACCTAAAGAAAGTCCTGCCAAACTTTCACCAGCACGTCTCCTGCCCCACACGAGGAGCAAACACACTGGATCACTGCTACTCTCGTTTAAGAACGCCTATAAAGCGCGGTCACTTCCAGCGTTTGGCAAATCGGATCATGCCGCCATTTTCCTCACTCCCGAATACAAACAAAAGCTCCTCCAGGAACCCCGGTGAGGCGGGAAGTTAAGCGTTGGTCACCCCACTCAGAGACCGCGCTACAGGCAGCTCTGGGCGATGTGGATTGGGACATGTTCGAGCGAGTTCAGCTGGCGTGGCGAGTTCACAGACGTGGCGCTTTGCTTCATCAACACGCTTACAGAGCAAGCCACGCAAACAATAACAATAACGTCCTTCTCAAATCAGAAACCGTGGGTGGACAATTCAATCCAGCGCGGCAGTGAACGCACGCACTGCTGCTTACAACGCCGGTCTCCATTCAGGGAATATGAATGAATACAGATCGTCCTGCTATGCTCTCAGACGAGCAGTTAAAGCCGCAAAACTCCGTTATAAAGACCGAGTGGAGTCTCATTTCCAACTCAACGACTCGCGGCGCATGTGGCAAGGTCTGAGGTCCATCTGCTCCTTTGGATCTAAATCCTCTGCAGAGGTGAACGCTGATCCGTTGCTCGTGAACGAGTTAAACTCTTTCTATGCTCGCTTTGACTGTAACCGCGGCAACGCGACTCCGCCAAGTGGCGCGTTAGAGAAATTACTCAGAGCAGCAGCAACAATCACGTGATCTCTGTCTCGGAGGATGAAGTTCGAGAGCACTCAAGCGCAGGATCGCCAGGAAAGCTGCCGGGCCGGATGGTATTTCAGGTCGTGTTCTGCGGTCCTGTGCTGATCAGCTCACCGGGTTGTTTACATCTATCTTTAATGAGTCCTCGCTACATCTGTGGTCCCCACCTCCTTCAAAAATCCACCATCATCCCTGTCCCTAAGAACAGTAAACCCTCTTGCCTAAATGACTATCGTCCAGTGGCTCTCACGTCTATAGTCATGAAGGTCTTTGAGAGACTCATTAAAAACACCATTTGTGCCTTCATTCCTGACACTTTGGACCCTCTTCAGTTTGCCTATCGTCCCAATAGATCGACTGAAGATGCCATCTCTCATGTCCTCCACTCCTCCTCACTCACATCGACAGCAAAAGTGGGAACTACGTAAGACTGCTATTTATTGACTATAGCTCAGCCTTTAACACCATAGTTCCCACCAAGCTAACCTCCAAACTCCTGGATCTCGGCCTGAATCCTTCTCTCTGCCACTGGATTGAGGACTTCCTCACTGGCAGGCCTCAGGTGGTGAGAATAGGCCAGTCCACCTCCACCTCCATCACCCTGAGTGTGGGAGCTCCACAGGGCTGTGTCCTGAGCCCCTGCTCTACTCTCTCTACACGCATGACTGTTTGTCCACACACAGCTCCACCTCTATCATCAAATTTGCTGATGATACTGTTGTCCTGGGCCTCATTTCCAACAACAATGAGACGGCATACTTGGACGAGGTGGAGCATCTAACATCATGGTGCCAGGACAACTGTCTCTCTCTGAATGTTGGCAAGACCAAAGAAATGATTGTGGACTTCAGGAAGAGACAGCAACGGACATACTCCCCTCATGATCAGCGGGTCACCAGTAGAGAGAGTGAGCAGCTTCAAGTACCTGGGAGTAAACATCTCCGAGGACCTGACCTGGACTGCTCACATTCAGACACAGGTGAAAAAAGCCAGGCAAAGACTGTACCACCTGCGCCAGCTGAGGAAATTCAGGGTTTCACCAGCTATCCTGAAAACTTTCTATTTAGGGGCGATAGAAAGTGTTTTAACTCAGTGCATCACAGCGTGGTATGGGAACAGCACCAGTCATGACCGCAAAGCCCTGCAAAGAGTAGTGCGCTTATCCGAGCGTATCTCAGGGTCAGCTCTCCCGTCTCTGCAGGACGCCTACACCAAACGCTGCAAAGGTAGAGCTACCAAGATCATCAAGGACTCTAATCACCCTGCAAACCCTCATTTCACGCTGCTACCATCTGGTAGCGCTTCCAAGCCTGATGGCCAAAACTGAGAGACTCAGGAGGAGCTTCTTCCCCAGGCCATCAGACTCCTGAACTCAGTCACTTAACATCACGTGACTTCACTTCAGGATAAACATCGATACACTGACATTGCACTGCACTTTCTGTTCTCGTTGTTACTGTGTAACAACCTGTCATAAACCTGTTTGCACATTATACTCTTTATACATTTGTTAACCACATATTTATAAGTCTACAGTTTACTCACTGCAAAGTCTACTTCAATTATTTTATTCCACTTTATCCTTATTTGTTACCTTTTTTTCTCTTGACTTGATTATTTATAATTCTACAGATATAGACATATATATATATATATATATATATATATATATATATATATAGAGAGAGTACTTTTTTTATATCCTATTTCTATTATAATTTCTTCCTTGTGTTTTTAACTGTGAATTTGCACTGTCCATGGAGCGGACCTGTTTACATTTCACTGCCGGTTGTATATTCTGTATATAACTGTGTATGTGACAAATAAAACTCTTGAATCTTGAATCTTGATCTAATCAACCAATCACATGACAGTTGCTTCAATGCTTTTAGGGCCGTGGTCCTGGTCAAAACAATCTCCTGAACTCCAAACTGAATGTCAGAATGGGAAAGAAAGGTGATTTAAGCAATTTTGAGCGTGGCATGGTTGTTGGTGCCAGACGGGCCGGTCTGAGTATTTCACAATCTGCTCAGTTACTGGGATTTTCACGCACAACCATTTCTAGGGTTTACAAAGAATGGTGTGAAAAGGGAAAAACATCCAGTATGCGGCAGTCCTGTGGGCGAAAATGCCTTGTTGATGCTAGAGGTCAGAGGAGAATGGGCCGACTGATTCAATCTGATAGAAGAGCAACTTTGACTGACTGAAATAACCACTCGTTACCACCGAGGTACGCAGCAAAGCATTTGTGAAGCCACAACATGCACAACCTTGAGGCGGATGGGCTACAACAGCAGAAGACCCCACCGGGTACCACTCATCTCCACTACAAATAGGAAAAAGAGGCTACAATTTGCACAAGCTCACCAAAATTGGACAGTTGAAGACTGGAAAAATGTTGCCTGGTCTGATCTGGTCTGGTGTAATGGTGTGGGGGATGTTTTCTTGGCACACTTTAGGCCCCTTAGTGCCAACTGGGCATCGTTTAAATGCCACGGCCTACCTGAGTATTGTTTCTGACCATGTCCATCCCTTTATGACCACCATGTACCCATTCTGTGATGGCTACTTCCAGCAGGATAATGCACCATGTCACAAAGCTCGAATCATTTCAGATTGGTTTCTTGAACATGACAATGAGTTCACTGTACTAAAATGGCACCCACAGTCACCAGATCTCAACTCAATAGAGCATATTTGGGATGTGGTGGAACGGGAGCTTCGTGCCCTGGATGTGCATCCCACAAATCTCCATCAACTGCAAGATGCTATCCTATCAATATGGGCCAACATTTCTAAAGAATGCTTTCAGCACCTTGTTGAATCAATGCCACTTAGAATTAAGGCAGTTCTGAAGGCGAAAGGGGGGCAAACACAGTATTAGTATAGTGTTCCTAATAATCCTTTAGGTGAGTGTAGTTTAATATGAAAACAAATGAATTTTCTATGTAGGCTATGCTGTATATAAGTAAAAAGAGGGTAAAAATACAAACATAACACTCTAAACCTAAAAACAACTGACTGCTTACTTTTAAAACGGAAATTCAAACAAATTGAAAATGATAATAAACAAAACCACAAAACATTAAGGGTATGAAGAAAAGCACATAGTAATGAGCATAGTAATTATATTACATTCACTAATTTGTTGTTCCAACAATAGTGCCTTTACTGCTACTGCTCTCATAAATATGATTACTCACGTTACATGAATTTTAAACCTACACTTACTTTCAAACAAAACATATTTTAGCAAAATGTGTATTTTAGTCAGAATCATTGCGCTCCCATTTTACTGCGCGCCATCTGTTTAACACACATATGCCCACCGGCTCTCGTTTATTGAAGTCTGTGAAGGTCATCAAGACTCGCTTCTTGTCAGAATATGCAAAATGGAAATACTCCATCCAGTCACGGGACATTCTAACATTTACAGATAGGGATATAATATGTGCCCAGCACACAGATGTGATTAAACGATAATCAAATTTGTTGTAGAGTATTTTCATTATCTATAATAATCATTTTTATCGAATGGTTGCAGCTCTAGTTTGGTGTTTCCACTCTTTTTACTTTTCTGCACCAAAACACAGATTTGATCTTCTGTCTGCACTGAGGCAGCCGTAGTAGTACAGAAGAGGATCCAGAAACACACTTGCGCTCCCCAAACACACAGCCAACAGATAAACAACATATGATGAATCTCCCTCCCCTTCAGTAGCTAAACGAACACAGTGGTACAACAGGATGCCATTGGTTGGAGCAAAGCACACCACAAACTCAATCAGCACGGCAATAACCATAATCACAGCTCTCCTTCGGTTGCCTGAAGATGAGGATGTTGCTAAGCAATCAGACTTTGCACTGAGTACATATATGATAGTAAAGTAGCTCACTAAGGTGACAACCAGCGGCAGGAAGAAGTAGAGGCAGGAGAGGATGGAGAACAGGTAAACGTACTGCTTTGTTTGATACAGTACATCATGACAAGTGACGCCCACATCATCAATCTTGACCGTTTGTCTCATTGAGAGAAGTGGCACCGTACCAGTGAGCGCCAGCAGCCAGACCAGCACACATACACACGTGGCTTTCCTTGCACTCCTCCAGGTTAGAGAGACGACAGGAAACACCACAGCCAGCAGTCTGTCCACACTCATGCACATCATCAGCAGTATGGAGCAGTACATGTAGCAGTAGTAAGCTGCACTGAGCACACGACACGCCACCTCACCGAACACCCAATCTGAAGCGTTCAGCTGGTAGTGGATCTTCAGAGGCAGCAGCAGGGTGAAGAGCAGGTCCACACATGCCAGGTGAGACATGTAGATCACAGATGGTTTCTTCACTTGAATCTTACAGGTGAACGTCACCAAGGCCAAAGCGTTCAGGGGCAAACTAATGAGGATGACGAAGATGTAGAAAGAGGGCATGACACGTGTGACCATCAAGCCTTTGAGAAAGACAGCAGACTTGTCAGAGATGTTTAATGTCTCTGGGATTAGTGCATTATATGTTGGTACATCTGACGTATAGCACTTTTTTTGTTCAAGGGTCCACGAAAAGGCTACAGACCCACTTGGACCAGGTGGAACGCAGTCAGAATCTGTAATCAAAATAAAAGAACATTAGTGTAACATAGCTGATGTGGAAGCAGATGAAGACAATGACATAGCGAACCCAAGTGCAGTTTATTTACAGTGAAAATCCAAAGTTAAACATACAGTAGACAAACCATAAACAGGAACAATGACATGCTGCACAGCCTCATAGATGCTATCAGTGGTGCTTCAAATTATGTTTTATTAACAAGGTTCAGGAGGAGCACATTCAGATAATTCAAGATTCAAGAGTTTTATTTGTCACATACACAGTTATATACAGAATATACAACCGGCAGTGAAACACAAAGAGGAAATAGGATAAAAAAAAAATACTATCTATATATATATATATATATATATATATATATATGTCTATATCTGTAGAATTATAAATAATCAAGTCAAGAGAAAAAAAAAGGTAACAAGGATAAAGTGGAATAAAATAATTGAAGTAGACTGTGCAGTGAGTAAACTGTAGACTTATAAATATGTGGTTAACAAATGTATAAAGAGTATGATGTGCAAACATGTTTATAACAGGTTGTTACACAGTAACAACGAGAACAGAAAGTGCAGTGCAATGACAGTGTATCAATGTTTATCCTGAAGTGAAGTCACGTGACGTTAAGTTCAGGAGTCTGATGGCCTGGGGAAGAAGCTTCTCCTGAGTCTCTCAGTTTTGGCCATCAGGCTTCGGAAGCGCTTACCAGATGGCAGCAGCGTGAAATGAGGGTTTGCAGGGTGATTAGAGTCCTTGATAATCTTAGTAGCTCTACCTTTGCAGCGTTTGGTGTAGACGTCCTGCAGAGACGGGAGAGCTGACCTGAGATACGCTCGGATAAGCGCACTACTCTTTGCAGGGCTTTGCGGTCATGACTGGTGCTGTTCCCATACCACGCTGTGATGCACTGAGTTAAAACACTTTCTATCGCCCCTAAATAGAAAGTTTTCAGGATAGCTGGTAAAACCCTGAATTTCCTCAGCTGGCGCAGGTGGTACAGTCTTTGCCTGGCTTTTTTCACCTGTGTCTGAATGTGAGCAGTCCAGGTCAGGTCCTTGGAGATGTTTACTCCCAGGTACTTGAAGCTGCTCACTCTCTCTACTGGTGACCCGCTGATCATGAGGGGGGAGTATGTCCGTTGCTGTCTCTTCCTGAAGTCCACAATCATTTCTTTGGTCTTGCCAACATTCAGAGAGAGACAGTTGTCCTGGCACCATGATGTTAGATGCTCCACCTCGTCCAAGTATGCCGTCTCCAACATTGTTGTTGGAAATGAGGCCCAGGACAACAGTATCATCAGCAAATTTGATGATAGAGGTGGAGCTGTGTGTGGACAAACAGTCATGCGTGTAGAGAGAGTAGAGCAGGGGCTCAGGACACAGCCCTGTGGAGCTCCCACACTCAGGGTGATGGAGGAGGAGGTGGACTGGCCTATTCTCACCACCTGAGGCCTGCCAGTGAGGAAGTCCTCAATCCAGTGGCAGAGAGAAGGATTCAGGCCGAGATCCAGGAGTTTGGAGGTTAGCTTGGTGGGAACTATGGTGTTAAAGGCTGAGCTATAGTCAATAAATAGCAGTCTTACATAGTTCCCACTTTTGCTGTCGATGTGAGTGAGGGAGGAGTGGAGGACATGAGAGATGGCATCTTCAGTCGATCTATTGGGACGATAGGCAAACTGAAGAGGGTCCAAAGTGTCAGGAATGTAGGCGCAAATGGTGTTTTTAATGAGTCTCTCAAAGACCTTCATGACTATAGACGTGAGAGCCACTGGACGATAGTCATTTAGGCAAGAGGGTTTACTGTTCTTAGGGACAGGGATGATGGTGGATTTTTGAAGGAGGTGGGGACCACAGATGTAGCGAGGACTCATTAAAGATAGATGTAAACAACCCGGCGAGCTGATCAGCACAGGACCGCAGAACATGACCTGAAATACCATCCGGCCCGGCAGCTTTCCTGACGCCCACACGCTTGAGTGCTCTCGAACTTCATCCTCTGAGACAGAGATCACGTGATTGTTGCTGCTCTGAGTAATTTCCTCTAACGCGCCACTTGGCGGAGTCGCGTTGCCGCGGTTACAGTCAAAGCGAGCGTAGAAAGAGTTTAACTCGTTCACGAGCAACGGATCAGCGCTTGCCTCTGCAGAGGATTTAGATCCAAAGGAGCAGATGGACCTCAGACCTTGCCACATGCGCCGCGAGTCGTTGAGTTGGAAATGACACTCCACTCGGTCTTTATAACGGAGTTTTTGCGGCTTTAACTGCTCGTCTGAGAGCATAACAGGATGTTCTGTATTCAGTCATATTCCCTGAATGGAGACCGGCGTTGTAAGCAGCAGTGCGTGCGTTCACTGCCGCGTGGATTGAATTGTCCACCCACGGTTTCTGATTTGAGAAGGAACGTTATTGTTATTGTTTGCGTGGCTTGCTCTGTAAGCGTGTCGATGAAGCAAAGCGTCACATCTGTGAACTCACTGACGTCAGCTGAACTCGCTCGAACATGTCCCAGTCTACATCCTCCAGAGCTGCCTGTAGCGCGGTCTCTGAGTGGGGTGACCGGCGCTTAACTTCCCGCCTCACCGGGGGTTCCTGGAGGAGCTTTTGTTTGTATTCGGGAGTGAGGAAAATGGCGGCATGATCCGATAATTGACACAGCACTCAGCTAATCAACAATAAGAGGTGTGTGTGTGTATATATATGTACATATATGATAGTAAAGTAGTTCACTAAGGTGACAACCAGCGGCAGGAAGAAGTAGAGGCAGGAGAGGATGGAGAACAGGTACACATAATACAGCACTGAAGGGTCGTTGTGGAGCAGTGCATTATGACAAGTGATGCCAACAACATTAATTTTGTGTGTTTGTCTTATTGAGAGAAGTGGCCACGGCACGGCCAGCAGTCTGTCCACACTCATGCACATCATCAGCAGTATGGAGCAGTACATGTAGCAGTAGTAAGCTGCACTGAGCACACGACACAACACGCCACCTCACCGAACACCCAATCTGAAGCGTTCATCTGGTAGTGGATCTTCAGAGGCAGCAGCAGGGTGAAGAGCAGGTCCACACACGCCAGGTGAGACATGTGGATCACAGATGGTTTCTTCACTTGAATAGTAATATATATATATATATATATATATATATATATATATATATATATATATATATATATATATATATATATATACACACACACACGGAGCAGTCTTACCTCCGTTTTGTTGACAGTTTATCAGCATCCCACCACCACCCCTTCTCCACTTTTTCTCCTTTTTAGTTCTAACCACTTACATACACAGGGGGTACTCTGGGTTCGGGCCAAATTCCGAGCTCAAAAAGCCCTCCCCCTGGACAGCACGCCAAATACGCATTTAAATTTATTCTCTATAAATTATATTTCAGTGTGAACTTGTGAAAGGATGTAAATGTTGCTTATGAAGAGTTCACAAAATGTGAGTCCAGACAGTGATACTCGCCACAGAGTAGACACTTGTGGAGCAGTCACAAAAATAATAGCTGAGTCTGCATGGAGTGGTCTAGGCAAGGGAGTTGAGGGTCAAGATCTTCTTAAACCAGAAGCATATGCTGTATTGATAAATGTTCAGTGTTCTCATCCATAGCCTCCAATTCAAGTTATGGACGTTCCAGGTCTTCTTCTCAGTCCATGAACAATTAAAGTGTGAGCTCCAGAGGTTCAAGTTTGTCCTCTGCATGAACTAGAACAACTCCAAAGACTTGAGACTGAAGATAAAAAGAGATTGAAGTGACAACTAGAAAGAAAAGAAGAAGCTATGCTACTTGTTAAGATTGAAGCTGAAAATTCTGCTAGATGGATGGCATTGGAAGACAAGCGCAGAGAGCCTGAGCGCTTGGAGACAAAAAGTTAAAAAAGTTAAATGCTGCAAAGGCAAGAATGCAAGTCTACAAGCAGAACAAAGACTCAAAGGAAGAAACAAGAGAGCTACTTTGTGACTGCATATCTATAAAATAGAAGCATGTACCACAGTTAAACAGCTCTATCTAACAAAGCAGACCTCCACAGGAAGGTGAGACAAAATCATATCAAGAAGACAGCACTGCAGATCTTGTTAGGGTAAGAAACCCAGTGATGGCACAGAATAAAGATGCTGCAAGTGAAGCAACATCCAACCAAGTAATACAGGATGTAAATAATACTTATACCTCTACAATTGTTCCAGTATGGGTCTCAACTACAAGTGAACCAAATCATGAAGTTCTGGTATATGCACGTCTTGACATCCAGAGCGATACTACCTTCATCCTGGAAGAGATAGCTCAAGCTCTTGACACAAAGAAGAAATCTGTGCAGCTTAAGCTCTCAACAATGGTATCCAAAAATACAGTTGTTCCATTCCAGAAGGTAAATGGTCCATTTTTGAGAGGTATTTATTCAGATAAAAAGATCTCTTTGCCAGTAACCTATTAATTCCTGCAAACAGTACTTACATTCCTAGAGACATGTTCTCTGGAGTGACAAATCACGCTTCTCTGTCTGGCAATCTGATAGCCGAATCTCGGTTTGGCGGTTGGATTGTACCAAGAAAACGGTACTTGCCTGACTGCATTGTGCCAAGTGTAAAGTTTGGTGGAGGGGGGAGTATGGTGTGGGGTTGTTTTTCAGGGGTTGGGCCTGGCCCCTTAGTTTCAGTGAAAATAGCTCTTAATGCTTCAGCATACAAAGACATTTTGGACAAGTTCATGCTCCCAACTTTGTGGGAACTGTTTGAGGATGGCCCCTTCCTGTTCCAACATGACTGTACACCAGTGTACAAAGCAAGTTCCATAAAGACATGGAAGCGTGAGTTTGGTGTGGTGGCCTGACCTCAACCCCTATAGAACACCTTTGGGATGAATTAGAGTGGAGACTGCGAGCCAGGCCTTCTCACCCAACATCAACAGAATTCCCATAAACCCTCCTAAACCTTGTGGAAAACCTTTCCAGTACAGTTAAAGTTAACTTTCACTTAAAATTGGGCATTTACAATATGTTAATAAATGATCCGTGGGGTATTTAGAGCTGAAACTTCACAGACACATTCTGGGGACACCAGAGACTTATATTATATATTGTAAAAGTGGAACAATATGTCCCTTTTAAGAGAAATCAACAACCAAAAATCTAATTCTAGACATATGGATAAACATTGCCACCTTGAGGATCACAGATTCTGTATTTAAGTATTTAAATTCCCCAAAAATGAAATTCTAATTTACTCAGTCACATCGTTCCAAAACCATAAGACAATTGTTCATCTTTAAAAAAAAAAAAAAAACAACAACAAGCAAAAAACAATTAAGATGTTTTTAATTAAATCTGAGAGGTCTCTGTCCTTCCATTGAAGTTTCAACCAAAACACTGAAGATCTAAAAGGTCATAACGGTGTCATAAAATGATTTAAGTTTTATGAAGAGCTATGATAACTTTATATGGACAGATTTAATTTAGGGGTTTGTTTGACTTTATCAATTGATTACATACAGCACTTAACATACAATGAAGATAGAAGTTCAAATGTGTGTTAGCCACGCGCTAGAAAAAACTCACTGGTTCTTGTGAATCATGCATGCACATTTGTTTACCATATTAATGTGCTTTATATATGCGTGTTGATCATTGTTTATATGTGGATAAAAGCCTAAATTAAATCTGTCCATCATATAAAGTGATCGTGTCTCTTAACAAGACTTGGATTTAACTGCTTGATTGAAATGGATTATTTTTGTTCATATATGCCTTTTATGAACTTTTTGGTTGCATGGACATTCAAAGGAGGGACAGAAACTTCTCAAGTTTCATTACAAATATATTAATTTGTGTTTTAAAGATGAATGAAAATGGGTGCACGGGGTTAGTAAATGCTGACAGATTGTTCATTTTCAAGTGAACAATCCCTTTAAAGTCCTATTTTGCAGTAGGGTAGGTCTGGTTCCCATTCAGTCGGTCACTCTCGACGCCATGATCTACTTCGAGTGTAACTAAAGCGAGCCAATGCACATTGGCATGCAATGATTGCACCAGGTGCTCATGCCACGCTGTGCGGTATAAATGAGACACAGGTGATTGCATCAAATTAGCATTTTGCTTCGGGCCGAGTGGTAGATGGTTACTACAGATATCACTCCTTACTTCGCAGTCCTGACTGAAGACGAAAGCCGCCTTTCGAAGTGATCTCTTCATTCGGTGTTGGTGTGACGGCACAGCAGCGGGTCGTGTGGTTTCCGATCATCTCTCTTGTTGTTGTTTGAACAGAACGATCACAAAGGCTGTTCTCACAGCCGGTTCGGTGCGCTAGGTGGAGAGCGCTAAAAAGCGTTCCCACGGCTGGTAAGAGAGCGCCGTGTGAGAGAGCGCGCACGTCAGGCTGCACTATCCCCTGACGGTGTTGCGCGCGACCTCTCCCCTGCGTGCTTCAGCACCAAGGAGAGCATCCTTCTGAAAGAGCTTACACAGATAGAGATTGCGTCTTTTTCAAGATGACATTCTATCTGTGTGTTTCTGGATGCGGTGGTTTCCTGTCACCGAGGATGGTCATCAGCGCTGTATCTCGTGTTTGGGCGTTCAGCACGCTGAGGCAGCGCTGGTGGATGAATCATGTTCTCACTGCGGGAACATGACCATCTCGGAGTTGCGATCGCGGCTCCGTCTCGCAAGGGGCGAGCCTCTGTGCCTCTCCCGCGATCTAACTCTCCTCAGAGAGTTACTTCAGGCAGTAGCCCGGCTGATTTGAGGGTTACAGTGGCGCGTTTCCCCAGAGAACCAACCCCGGGGAACCCTCATCCCTCTCGCACTCCGCAGCCAGTAGAGCTGCCATTGGAGCGCGGTGGGCCGTCCACGAGATGTGCACCATCCGTATCCTTTGGGGCTCCCCCTTGAGGACCAGATGTCCATCGCTGCATCGGAGGGAGGGTCAGAACTCTCTGGAGAGGATGTGTCGGCGCAGGGGCTCCTCCGGTAGACCCGCTGTGCCCGATACTGATCCGGAGATGATGGCTATGCTTGCCGGGCGCCGAGAGAGTCAGGCTCGTGTGGAACCCTCCACCGTGTCCCGAACCCTCAAGGCTGGATGATTGGTTTCTCGGGGTGGCCCGTGCTGGTTCTCAGCGCCCCACCCGGTGCCTTTTTTCCTGGAGGTGCACGAGAGCTCACAAGGTCGTGGACGGCACCTTTACTGCCCGAAACCGGCCTAGTGGATCCTCCTCCTCACCACCCTCGATGGCGGACCTGCAAAGGGATACACGCAGGTTCCCCTCGTGGAACGGGCCGTTGCTATGCAACTGTGCCCTAACTCCACTTCCAGGGGGAACCTGTGTCTTCCCTCCGGGGCCTGTAGATACTCATCCGATCTGATCGGGAGGCCTACCTGGCTTGTGGAGAGGCAGGCTCCGCTTTGCACGCTACGGCGTTGTTGCAGGTCCATCAGGCCCGGCTCTGAAGACCTTGCACGAGGGTGGTCACGATCCCGCAGTTCTCCAGGAACTGAGAACCGCAACGACCTCGCGCTTCGTGCGCGGCGAAGGTTACGGCGCGGGCCGTGGGTCGTGCGATGTCCACTATGGTGGTCCAAGAACGCCACCTCTGGCTGTGTCTGGCGGACATGAGGGAGACCGACCGCCTCCACGAGACAGCCGCCCCAGTCCAGTACTTGCATTCCACCTCGCTGCCCCACGGTGGTACGCCGGTGGTCCCTATGGTCCTGCTTGTACGGTCCCTGGGAGCCTGGCTAGTGCTCCTCGGTCCGTCTCGCTGGCTCATTCGGACCATCAGGCTCGCTCACGCGATTCAGTTCGCCTGGCGCTCCCAGGATCAGGGGCATCCGCTTCACTTCGTGAATGCTACAGATGCCCATGTCCTGCGTGTGGAGATCGCTGTCCTGCTGGCGAAGGACGCGATAGAGCCGGTCCTCCAGCCGATATGAAGACCGGCCTCTACAGCCCGTGCTTCATTGTACCCAAGAAAGCCGTGGGTTACGGCCAATCTTGGACCTGCGAGTCCTGAATCGGAGCCTCCACAAGCTACTGTTCAAGACACTCACGCAGAAGCGCATTTTCGAATGCATCCGTCCCCAAGATTGGTTTGCAGCGGTCGACCTGAAGGACGCGTACTTTCATGTCTCGATCCTTCCTCGACACAGGCCATTTCTGCGCTTTGCGTTCGAGGGTCGAGCATATCAGTACAAAGTCCTGCCCTTCGGGCTGGCCCTGTCCCCATGTCTTTACGAAAGTCACGGAGGGGGCCTCGTGCCCATGAGAGAACGGGGCATTCGCATCCTCAACTATCTCGGCGACTGGCTCTTTCTAGCACAGTTCAGGGATCAGTTGTGCGAACACAGGGACCTGGTGCTCAGACACCTCAGCCAGTTGGGTCTTCGGGTCAACTGGGAAAGGAAACTCGCCCCCGGGCAGAGGATCTCTTTTCTCGGTATGGAGTTGGATTCGGTCGAGCAGGCAGCGCGCCTCACAGAGGAGCATGTCCAGTCGATGCTGAACTGCCTGAACACATTTCACTGAAACGGTTTCAGAGGCTCCTGGGGCATATGGCAGCCGCGGCGGCAGTAACGCCGCTCGGCCTGCTTCATATGAGACCGCTTCAGCATTGGCTACACGACCGAGTCCCGAGATGGGCGTGGCAACGCGGCACTCACCGGGTGAGCATCACACCGGCCTGTCGCCAGTCCTTCAGTCCGTGGTCAGACCCTTCGTTCCTTAGGGCTGGAGTGCCCCTGGAACAGGTGTCCAGGCATACTGTGGTTTTCACGGATGCCTCCCGCCATGGGCTGGGGAGCCACGTACAATGGGCATGCAGTGTCAGGGGTTTGGACGGGCCCGCACCTGCATTGGCACATCAATTGCCTCGAGTTTCTAGCAGTACATCTTGCTCTGAGCCGCCTCAAAGGGCGGTTACGGGCAAAGATGTACTGGTCCGCACGGACAACACTGCGGCCGTTAACGTATATCAACCGACAAGGTGGTCTGCGCTCCCGTCGCATGTCGCAACTCGCCCGCCATCTCCTCCTCTGGAGTCAGAAGTGTCTGAGGTCGCTTCAGGCCATTCATGTCCCTGGTGTGCGCAACCGTGGGCCCGACGAGCTCTCACGAGCTGCGCTCCCAGGGGAGTGGCGACTCCACCCCAGGTGGTTCAGCTGATCGGGAGACAGTTCGGGTGGCACAGGTCGACCTGTTTGCTTCCCCAGAAACGTCCCACTGCCAGTGGTTCTATTCGCTGACCGAGGGTACACTCGGCACGGATGCCCTTGCGCACAGCTGGCCCCAGGGGCTGCGCAAATATGCGTTTCCCCCAGTGAGCCTACTTGCACAGACACTGTGCAAGGTCAGGGAGGACGAGGAGCAGCTCCTGTTGGTGGCGCCGTACTGGCCCAACCGGACCTGGTTCCCAGAACTTATGCTCCTCGCGACAGCCCCTCCTTGGCCGATTCCTCTGAGGAAGGACCTTCTGACTCAGAGACGGGGCACCCTGTGGCACCCTGCAGCAAAATGCAGGTTCTAGGTGACTTACCCCAAGAGGTAGTTAACACCATCACTTCGGCACGTGCACGCTCTACAAGACAGGCTTACGCCTCGAAGTGGAACCTGTTCGTCGAGTGGTGTTCTTCTCGCCGAGAGGACCCCCGAAGATGTTCGATCGCGTCTGTGCTTTCCTTCCTGCAACAAGGGTTGGAGCGTAGGCTGTCACCCTCCACCCTCAAGGTCTATGTTGCTGCTATATCCGCCTATCACGACCACGTAGAAGGTAAGTCGGTTGGGAAGCACGACCTGGTCGTCAGGTTCCTTAGGGGGGCGAGACGGTTAAATCCTCCTCGACCCCCCTCCATACCCTCTTGGGATCTTGCTCTGGTGCTCCAAGCACTCCAGAATGCCCCATTCGAGCCTTTGCAGTCAGCAGAGCTAAAGATTCTGTCTATGAAGACTTTGCTGTTGGCTGCATTGGCCTCCATCAAGAGGGTAGGGGACCTGCAGGCATTTTCGGTCGACGTATCGTGCCTAGAGTTTGGGCCGGGTAATACCCACGTGGTACTAAGGCCCCGGCCTGGCTATGTGCCCAAGGTTCCTACCACTCCCTTCAGGGACCAGGTGGTGAACCTGCAAGCGCTGCCCCGGAGGAGGCAGACCCAGCCCTAGCTTTGCTCTGTCCCGTCCGCGCTCTGCGGATCTACGTGGATAGAACTCAAAGCTTCAGAACCTCAGATCAGCTCTTTGTCTGTCACGGAGGCCAGCAGAAGGGAAAGGCTGTCTCCAAGCAGAGGATGGCCCACTGGATAGTGGATGCCATCACCTTGGCTTACTAAGCACAAAGGTGTGCCCTGTCCGCTCGGGTGCGAGCACACTCTACTAGAAGTTTTGCATCCTCCTGGGCGCTGGCACGTGGCGCCCGCTGTCAGACATCTGTAGAGCTGCGGCTGGGCGACACCCAACACGTTCGCTAGATTCTATAGCCTACGTGTAGAGCCGGTCTCCTCCTGTGTTCTCACCTCAAACGGGTAGAAGCACTGAGAGGCCCCGGCTCTTGTCGGCTTGCTGCGCTCCGGCGCTCTTATTCTCCAGAAGCAAACTCTGTGAGTCCTCCATCTCCCTCGGTGCCGGACGTCGCGGGACGTCGGGCATCAGGCCCCTTGCCGCTGAATCCTTGAGAACCAGTAATAGGCTGGGCTTATATGAGTGACCCTGCGGGATCCCATATTTCTTCCACGGTCGCTCCTACGGGAAGCCCGTGTCTTTCCCTTGGGAGAGCCTTCCCGTCACCGGGACTGAGCCCCCTCCTCCCTTGCGGGCTACGGCTCAGCTTTGTACTCCACATAACTCCTCCGGGGTACGATGTGGGCTCCGCAGGCAGCCCCTTTTCTAGGCACGCTTTCCCAGTGTCATCCAATAATCACTGAACAGGGTCATGCGGAACAGCAGTGATGGACTTCCTGGTGTGAGCCCCGTCTCATCAGGTAAGAGAGCTCAGGTGGCTCACACTGGGCACTGGAAGGGGGCAGAGGCCATGGCACTTTGGTAGGGATTCCTATTCGTCGGTACTCCGTGGCGTCGAGAGTGACCGACTGAATGGGAACGTCTCGGTTACGTATGTAACCCTCGTTCCCTGAAGGAGGGAACGGAGACGCCACGTCCCGTCGCCATGTCCTCTGTACCCTGCTGGGGTGCCTGCCTACCTACTCGGCTCCTCAGCAAAAGGCTAATTTGATGCAATCACCTGTGTCTCATTTATACCGCACAGCGTGGCATGAGCACCTGGTGCAATCATTGCATGCCAATGTGCATTGGCTCGTTTTAGTTACACTCGAAGTAGATTGGCTCTCACTGCGAGATTCCTATTCGCCGGTACTCGACGTGGCGTCTCCGCTCCTCCTTCAGGGAACGAGGGTTACATACATAACCGAGACGTTTCATTTCACCCAGATCAGCATTGTTATACTCACTTCTTTCGGGAGCTTTCCATACATATTCATATGAATAGTCACCAGATATCTGGTTTGAAAGTTCATTGTCATCTATTGGATCACTGGCCACTTCAAAGCTGCTTACAGAACTCTCTGTAACCAAACATGACAAAACACTATCAGTGAAAGCACACAAGCTACTACAGGCAATTGGGTCTCATTTTCAAAAAGGCCTTGATTAAGATGTCCAGCTAATTAATTTCCTGTGAGCAGTGAGCACTGTTAGCAGCCCATCTCTTAGCAATCGGATCTCTTGTCATGAAGATTCAGAGAAAAACAGAAAACATAAACTCTCAAGACATGCAGGCACATAGAAAGCATTGCTAAGACTCTAGTGCTCACAGGAAATGGCCATATGATGCAGAGGGAACATAATGCAGTAATTGGTCCTAAATGCAATGAAGGCCCTTTATGTAAAACATAATGTCAGAAAGGACCTAATGACATAACAGCAACACTTTACAACTTAACATGAATAAAAAGAGCAACTATAGCATGCAATAACATTTTAAAGAAAGTTGGTAACCAAACAGTTTTGGTTACCATTTACTTTCATTATATGGACATTTCTCAAAATATATTTTACACTGCAAAGAAGAAAGAAAGGCATACAGGTTATCAATGACATGAGGGTGAGTAAACGATGTCATTTATCTTTGTTGATTCAAGACATACAACAGACATAACATTTCACTTAAATTAAATTTGTTGTTTACACTTTTTGTAGAACCACATCTATATTATTCTACCTGTGAACATAGAAATGGAAATTTTGTACCATGTTAATATGGTATTTGAAGTTATGGTAAATACAATGGTAAATACCATGGTACTGCCACTGTACTTTTTGCAACAAGAAAAATAAACCAACTTGGATTAATGTAGAAAAACACAACATTTTAAGCCATCAAACTATTTAAATAAGAAATCTGTACAAAACAAGCTTCCAGTATGATGCAATCAAGATTTCAGTCATCCATCTGCATAAGTTAAACACAATCAAAAAGACTGAAATGAAAAGTCAAACTTCTTTCATGCACAACTGGACTGATGTACTTACCGTCAGAGGTAACAGTGCATGCATGCATAAGAATAAGTAAAAGCAAGATAGTTTTGACCCCCATGATTAGCTACCGATCAGGGTTCACTTGAGAATCAAATAATCTGTATATAGACAGTGCCTCTTCAGTCTCTGAGTGCTCAGTCTCTTCTGTGTGGAGGTGCTATAGGATTTGTATTTGGTGACATCACTGGACCCGCCAACCTTACTAGAGCCCATTTGGCTGCTATTATACAACCTACAGAGTGCATGAGAAATCATGCTGTAATTGACAACATCACAGCTCACAATGAGCAATAGATGGACAATGATGGTTAATTTGGGCGTTTTCCCTAAAGCTCTAACATTATTTCCTCATATAATTGTAATATATTATCGTCCAATAATGACCTCCCTCCTCTTATACAGTATGGAGCATTTTGAATTTTTCTGGCCACCAGGATAACTTTGTAATTTTTGTAGTTTATATCATTTTCAATATATTTGAATTACTTTATAATCCAATTTTGTTGTTCATCGGCAGAGTTTATATACAGAGTGAGAAACCACTCTGATCAATCAGTGCTTGAGTGAAACGCGAAAATGATTGTAACCAAATCATTGAAACAACTCAAAAGAGATTCCTTCACGAATCAGGCATTGCTTATTCTGATTCTAAACAGTTTGGTGAAAACATGTTTGAAATAAACGCATCCAAAAACAGAAAAAAATGCTGTCTTGCGCAAACAGTAGCCTATACACTGTGGATGGGGAAGGCTTCAAAGCCCAATAGTATCCAGCAAAACCACAGCCCCAGCAGTCTCAGACCCGCTATGCCCGAAATCGCCCCTATACCCTTAAATAGGGAACGATTTGTGCATCAGCATGATAATGCACCAATGGTTTGATGAACATAAAAGTAAAGTTGAACATCTTCCATGGCCTGCACAGTCTCCAGATCTAAATATTTTTGAGCCACTTTGGGGTATTTTAGAGCGAGTCAGAAAATGTTGTGAGTGACCTGGCTGCTGTTCTGGAAAAGGAATGGATTAAAATCCCTTTGGCCATTGTGAAGGACTTGTATCTGTCATTCCCAAGACTAATTGATGCTGTACTGGCTGTAAAAGGAGGCCTATCATTCCAATAAATTACCTTGGTCAGAAACCACCAGATGTTTCATTTGTTCAACCTTTTACACTGGCATTCTCTGGCTGAGGAACAGTTGATCTTTCTGGGGTCTGGGGAATAAATACTGAATATTTCTCATCAATCTCAGTTCTAACAGCAAAATCACCTGCAGGTATATATGTAAATTAAAGTCTGCATGAAATGAAAGTTGCGATAGTCTTTTTCCCCTCACTTGTGAGGTATATCTGAGAGAAACGGGCTTCTCAAATTGAACGGATTGTTTGCTATTGCTGCCATCTCACATGTTTTTATAGAAAAGGTTTTTCAGGAAAGGTAGGTAGTCACAGATTTTTGGATTTTGCTTTGTTAAACCTATCAAAGAAAAAATCTAATTGTGATTAAACTGATCAAAATAATCTGAGCAAGACCACTTTATAAATTTGTATGAATACATTCATAGTTAAATATGTGCAACTGGTGATTTGTGTTTGTCACCCACATTGCAGTATGACTTTATATATTATATAGCATATTTAAAATATTAGTTCTAAATTATATACAGCATAAAAAGGAGTTAACAGGAGCACATTTTGCTTTGCTGTTGATAAAGAGCTACATAACATAGTCTGGGATGAACAGTCTGGGATGCTCTGCACTGTTTCATTGTTTGGACAGGATCTCAGCTCATTACCTTATGTGGTTTGGCTAATATTGTTACGTGGGTGTATGCAGCATCTCTTGAATTCTTGCTTTTTGATTACAGCAATTTTTACAATGCATGATACTATCACAGTAGCTATATTTTAAAGGTACGACCAGAGGTGGGTAGAGTAGCCAAAATCTGTACTCAAGTAAAAGTAATAGTAATAGTTACTTGAGTACAAGCTCTACAAGTACAAGTTATTTATTTATTTGTCATTACACATGTACAAGCACAGTATAACGAAATGAAGTTTGGAGCAAGCCTCCGGGCCGCAGCCGATTAGTCAGGCGCCGCCACACGCTCTCCAGAAATACAAGAATGCAGTTTAGCAAGCATTACATAGCAAAACACAACAAAACATAAACATAAACATGACACAGTACACGTGGTCACGTGATGGGATTTTTGTATGGAAGTGGGAGAGGAGATAGATAAAGACAGGCAGACGGTTGGAGGGGGTGGGATCGGGATCGGGTGTGTATGGTGCGAGTGAGTCTGAGATTGTGTTGTGTGAGAATGTTAGCCATAACTTCAGATGTTTTCGAGTTCAGTTCTATGGTTTGTCCTTGAAGGGAGATAAGGCAGTGCACAGGGGAAGATAGCAGACCAGCTGCCCGGCTGACCTCCCAACCGAGAGATAGGGACAAGTGAGGTTCGTTGGGCTAGTTGATTAGGTCAGGCAAATACAATTTTTTTATTTTTAATCCATTTGATGATCTTCGGTAATTTGTCCGGATCATAATCAATCAATCAGATCTGGTCCTCAGCATTCGCGTCCGGTCTGTGCAGTTTCCCTAGACATTACATCCAGCCTCATGGCCAGACCGGTTACAGTCCGTAAAAGTTCACCGATCTGACCCCCGATGGAGCCCACTCTCCCCGCGTATCCACAGTCCGGAGTAAGAAAGTATTCGATGAAAAACTACTCAAGTAGTTAGTTACTAGTTACTTTCAATCTGATTGATAAGAAGCAAAAGCCTGAATTTCAGACTACTTGGAGAGCTTTCACACACCTCTCCTTGAAAGGTTGACTTCTCCAAATATTATATATATATATATATATATATATATGCATATATATATATATATATGCATGATTAATGGTTAAACAGTGTAAATTAATGGTGTGCTGGGCTAACTAGAGCTCTTTTAAAACATGTTATGTTTTTATAAGTATATGCATCCCGTGTTTATTTGTATGTAGGCCTATTTTCTACACTTCAGACAGGTGTCTGTCCGGATTTTTGTATAAATGCAAGATGGCACATTAGGCTATTCAATTTGTTTCATTTTGTGAAAAAAAAAAAAAAAAAAAAAAAAAAAAGTAATTGAATTGAATTGAATTGAATATTTTATTTGTCATTACACATGTACAAGTACAGTGTAACGAAATGAGTTTGGAGCAAGCCTCCGGGCCGCAGCCGACTAGTCAGGCGCCGCCACACGCTCTCCAGAAATACAAGAATGCAGTTTAGCAAGCATTACATAGCAAAACACAACAAAACATCAACAAAACATAAACATAAACATAAACATAAACATGACACAGTACACGTGGTCACGTGATGGGATTTTTTGCATGGACTGGGGGAGAAGATAGATAAAGACAGGCAGACGGTTGTAGTGATCAGGTTAGGTATTGTGTATGGTGCGAGTGAGTCTGTGAGAATGTTAGCCATAACTTCAGATGTTTTCAAGTTCAGTTCTATGGTTTGTCCTTGAAGGGAGATAAGACAGCTGCCCGGCTGCCCTGCTGGACTCCCAACCGAGAGAAAGGGACCAAGTGGGGATTAGGTCAGGCAAATACAATTTATTATTTTTTAATCCATTTGATGATCTTCGGTAATTTGTCCGGATCATAATCAATCAATCAGATCTGGTCCTCAGCGTTTCGCGTCCGGTCTGTGCAGTTTCCTAGACATTACGTCCAGCCTCATGGCCAGACCGGTTACAGTCCGTAAAAGTTCACCGATCTGACCCCGATGGAGCCCACTCTACCCTGCGTATCCGCAGTCCGGACTGCGTTGTTACGGTTCAGTTCCTCAATTCCTATCACTTTCTGATCTAATTCCTTCAAACGGTCACACACAACCCCGAAGTATTCTTTAATTTCCACAGACAGCGGCTGGGTGAATTTGCTTGCAGCTGTCTTACCAATCTTCCGATAGGTCAGGGCAATCCCAAAGCCAAAGAATAGGAACCCGCCATCAATAATCCAATCATGTATAAATCTTCCGCATCCTCCACGGACAGAGCCTCCAGGCACAGGACTTGCCAGTTGTTCCATGCGTCCCTCACGTACCCTGCGGCAAAGGTCCCCGTCCGGGCAGGTGGGTTCTCCCGGGGCACCCTTCCTTAGTGAGAAAATCTTGTCGATCGCGCTGATTGACCAGTTAATCAATTCCATTTCAGTATTTTCAGGAGTCCAGCAAAGCAGCAGTCAGAGAGAAAGAGAAGAGACGAAACACTAGACAAAACAAAACAGCGCTAGAGCACAGCAGGAGCAGAGAGAAAACACGTCTGCACGGATAGAAGGACAGATCAGGAAGGGAGTATCAGAGACGTATGTAAACGTGTGAACGTTTGTTTGTGAACGTGTGTTGTTTGGAGGATTCAAACGATTTATCATTGCTTGCATTGAGCGCGTATGAGGAAAACACTCGGACAGTATGTGAAATTGTATTACAATAAGGGAAAAGTGCCCATTGTTACCAAATTACCATTAATAGTGTTCAAATATAGGCATCATTGTGACACTTACCGCTACATGTTTTTTTCAGGTTGTAGCTGGAATTCTTGTATGCTGAGATGTCAGTTTGTTTTGGTGCACACAGCATGCATCGCATTATGAAACTATTCTTTTTGACATCTTGGAATGAAAACATGGACTGAGCTTGAGGCCACGTGTGATCTGCCTCCCGTAGCTCACACACATCTCCCGACTAAATGTGCGCTAATTATAAGCGGGTGATGCGTAGCAGCCTTTCCAAAGTTTCGCGAGACTTGCAAACAAGTCATATTAACTTATTTAAAAATATATAATTTTTATTAATTAATTATTACCATTTGACAGTAGCAGAGGAACGCCACCAAATGTAACGAAGTAAAAGTACAGTTTTGTTTTCACAAGAAATGTACTTGAGTAAGAGTAAAAGTACCCATCTTTAAATATACTCTAAAAGTACAAGTTACCCAAAAAATGTACTCATGTAACGAAATAAATATAATTCGTTACTACACGCATGTCGAATAATACAACTGTAAAAGAAAACAAAAAAATCTTGAATTCCTGACACTCATAATAATATGATAGATACTATCAATGTTTCAGTCACACTGTATACAGTTACACATCAGCAAGACATAAAATTACAAGTTACTTTTTATGCATATTGAACTGATGATACTTACTGTAAATGGTGGCAGTGCACGTTTGTGCAAATACAACTGAAAGCAGATTGTTTTAATTCTCATGACGATCAGATGTACATTTCTAACACCAGATGTTTTACTCCAAAATCTATAGGCACTGGTGGATCAGTGACGTCTGATCTGTGACCAGACATTCATTTGAATCTTTTCACTGAATCGGATGAACCGGTTGAGCCAAGCTGATGGGTTAATGTCCGAACCAAGTAAAGTTTTAAAGTCAACAACTCAATCTGGAAAGAAAAAGTAGATCCCTTTCTAATCAACAAAGTTATTTTAAAATGTAGATGCCCGCTGACGTGAGGTGATAAGCATTCATCTATAACAGCATGTCTCACAGATGACTCATTTAAATGTGATTTGAGCGCATCAGATCATGCTGGGTGTTTCTCAAACAGAAGGCTGCGCCCTACGAAGGCTGCATATCTTGTCTGCCATGTCATCAAGCGTCGTGAAGGCCATCCTTGGAAGGCAGCCTTCATATTATATACTTCATTCAGCCTGTTTTGAAGGATGCATTGGATGTATCCTTCATGCCTTAAATACATACAAAAGTTTATTATGAAATGTAAGACAAAAATAATGTTTTAGGACATGAAAGCATAGATGTTATATTTTATTTTGCTGTAAATTAATCACTAACACTAAACTGCCAATAATGTAAGCCACTGGGAGACCACAGACAGCTGTCATTCACTGTATTGCATTAATAGAAAGGCAGATTTGTAATACAAAGTATTTTTCCAAAATTAAGTTTTAATACATCAAGTCTCTGGATGTTGTGGGGCTGTCTTGGCTGACACGCCTCTGCAACATCGCGTGGCGGTTGGGGACAGTGCCTCTGGACTGGCAGACTGGGGTGGTGGTCCCTCTTTTCAAGAAAGGGGGACCGGAGAGTGTGTTCCATCTACAGGGGATCACACTTCTCAGCCTCCCCGGGAAAGTCTATGCCAGGGTACTGGAGAGGAGAATTCGGCCGATAGTGGAACCTCGGATTCAGGAGGAACAGTGTGGTTTTCGTCCCGGTCGTGGAACACTGGACCAGCTCTATACCCTTTCCAGGGTGCTGGAGGGTTCATGGGAGTTTGCCCAACCAATCCACATGTGTTTTGTGGATTTGGAGAAGGCATTCGACTGTGTCCCTCGTGGCGTCCTGTGGAGGGTGCTCTGGGAGTACGGGGTCTGGGGCCCCTTGCTTAGGGCTGTTTGGTCCCAGTACAACTGGAGCAGGAGCTTGGTCTACATTGCCGGAAGCAAGTCAGACTTGTTCCCAGTGCATGTTGGACTCCGGGAGGACTGCCCTTTGTCACCGGTTCTGTTCATAATTTTTATGGACAGAATTTCTAGGCGCAGCCAAAGGCTTCTACAGTAATGCGGTCGATGTACCGGTCTGTTGTGGTAAAGAAGGAACTGAGCTGTAAGGGGAAGCTCTCGATTTACTAGTTAATCTACGTTCCTACTCTCACCTATGGTCATGAGCTGTGGGTCATGACCGAAAGGACAAGATCCCGGATACAGGCGGCCGAAATGAGCTTTCGCCGCAGGGTTGCTGGGCGCTCCCTTAGAGACAGGGTGAGAAGCTCAGTTACTCAGGAGGAGCTCAGAGTAGAGCCGTTGCTCCTCCACATCGAGAGGAGCCAGTTGAGGTGGCTCGGGCATCTATTTCGAATGCCTCCTGGACGCCTTCCTGGGGAGGTGTTCCGGGCATGTCCCACCGGGAGGAGGCCCCGGGGAAGACCTAGGACACACTGGAGGGATTATGTCTCCCGGCTGGCCTGGGAACGCCTTGGGGTTCCCCCGGAAGAGCTGGAGGTGAAGTAGCTAGGGAGAGGGAAGTCTGGGCGTCTCTGCTTAGACTGTTGCCCCCGCGACCTGGCGGAAGATGATGGATGGATGGATGGATGGATGGATGGATGGATGGAGGAGTGAGTGAGTGAGTGAGTGAGTGAGTGAGTGAGTGAGTGAGTGAGTGGTGAGGAGTGAGTGAGTGAGTGAGTGAGTGAGTGAGTTTGTTTGTTTGTTTGTTTGTTTGTTTGTTTGAATAGTATTTTTGTAACGTGACTGTGGGGGGCAGAAACATGTGTGACATAGCCATGCACACATACTAGACAATCTCATTCTAGTGTTTAATGCTGAGGAGGACTTGAGCCTACAAGCCTCTGAAGGACTGGACTAGGAAGGACACAGCCTCAGTAGGGTGCAGCCTTCCATTTGAGAAGCACCACAGACACAAACTTACGATTTGATTGAGGTGGCGAAAGTTACAAATAACAAATAAGTGGAAATGTGTTTTTGTAACATTTTCTGCAAGTAGTCTGGCTTAATAATAATGCAATTCGATAAATTGTCAATGCCAGGATGGGCTTTAAAATATGATGAAGTCATTCTTTTTGATAGGCCTCGATGTTTCAGTAAATTGTTGGATATATGTTTATTAACATCGCTATAGAGGAATAATTACAGCTTCTGTGAAATAAATATCATCAATAGGCTATATAACTGACTTCCGATAATAAGCCTATTTCCAGTTTTTTATCACATTACTGGCAATTACAGAGTGGCCTTTATCATAACTGATAAACATAAAATATTATTTATGGAGAGTGTCGATGTTAGATCTTATGTTTGCACGTCTGATTGTGTGAATTAACAGGCCTCGCTGGATATGTCTGAATTTCGCCATCTAGATTAATTTTTATTTCCTCTGCACGAGCCTCCATGTGAAGAACATGAAATACACGCCATCCATTTCACAGGTTTCTGGTAATAATATAACCACTTTAATCATATTAGTTGAAGAGAGATACACATTTTTCCACTCATAGGCAAATATTTTTATTTAAGAAGGAATGATTTCATGAATGAGTGACAGTGTCAACACAATTATATACATATTTTAAAATCTTTGAAATACAGCAGTTTATTAGCACGTTAAAATAACATGTTCAGACCTGAAAATAGTTATCTATGGGGAAGCTGATCAACAGATAAATATAGGAAAACAGACTAGGCCATCTTATCACACCTCTGCTATATGAGAAGATCTTAACATTTCACTTTTGTAACAAGGAACTGAGAAAAGTATATTATATACAGTAATTCCATCATATAATATGATATAGGGAGAGTTTTACTTCAATCAATATTTCACACAATAGTTCATTAATAACAGTTTTGAAAACAGGATACAAATAAATAAAATAATATTTTAAAAGATAAAATATAAGCTTGTTTGAAAACTAAAACTAAGCTTGTTCAGCTCACTTAAAAAATCTAATAATAAAATAATATATAAAAATAATAATCTAAGAACATATTATTATTTATGTGCACATATTTTTAAATGCACTCCTCCAGGTTAGAGAGGCGACAGAAAACGCCACGGCCAGCAGTCTCTAAAAGTAAATAGAATTATATGAGTGCATACAGAGAAATTGAACACCAACTCTTTATTCAATATCGGTTAATAAATGGCAGATAAATACAATGAAGTGAACATGTCAAGCAAGAATATGGCATTTGTTGCTTTAAGAGAGATCCACGTCATTTTATAATCGATTAATCTGATGGTTTTATTTTATTTTTTTAACGATGAAAATTCAAAAATGTATTATACATTAAAATATTTTTTAATTAAAAATTCATTTCAATGCATTACTTTAAAGAATTGTATTCTGTATCCTGCCCAATGCTGTACTCCAAACAATGTTTAATATACACTCGCCTAAAGGATTATTAGGAACACCTGTTCAATTTCTCATTAATGCAAAAAATACAAAATGGCGCCGCTGTGTTTGGTCGCCGTTCAGGTCGCTCCGCGAAGACTGTGCTTTTATTTACTATTTTACTTTCTTTTACTCTCAGTTTTTACAAACTTATCATCTGCATTGATCTACTACGACAGCAAAACTCTTTTGGACATTGGTTACCTCTACACTGGACTGTTTCAGGACACTTTCGCCGATCCTCTGTGGCCATCTGAGATTCTTCGGAACGCCGAGTTGAACAATGGACAGAGCCAGCGGCGTGAACAACAAAGAAACACCGTGGGAAACGTGCTGGTATCCGTAACAGACTGAGGAAAAGGGCATTCAGACCTCCTCTCCGAGCATTCTTCTAGCAAATGTTCAATCCTTGGATAATAAGATGGACGATCTTAGAGCCAGGATAAGTTTTCAACGGGACATGAGAGACTGTAATATCTATTGTTTGTCTGAAACATGGCTCACGCCCGCGGTCCCGGACACAGCTGTGACGCCGTCGGAGAACTTCTCTGTTTTTCGGATGGACAGAACAGCCGAGGCCGGTAAATCCAAAGGCGGTGGAGTGTGTTTCATGATCAACAAGAAATGGTGCGATCCCAGGAACATCACCATTCTCTCGCGGTCCTGCTCACCTCATCTGGAACATTTAACAATCATCTGCCGCCCATTCTATCTGCCTAGGGAGTTTTCTGCGGTTGTCGCGACCGCCGTTTACATCCCACCGCAGGCAGACACAGCGCTGGCTTTATCTGGCCTTCATGATGTTGCCAGCGGCGTCATAAACCAACATCCCGACGCGGCATTCATTGTCGCGGGCGATTTTAACAAAGCAAACCTAAAGAAAGTCCTGCCAAACTTTCACCAGCACGTCTCCTGCCCCACACGAGGAGCAAACACACTGGATCACTGCTACTCTCCGTTTAAGAACGCCTATAAAGCGCGGTCACTTCCAGCGTTTAGCAAATCGGATCATGCCGCCATTTTCCTCACTCCCGAATACAAACAAAAGCTCCTCCAGGAACCCCCGGTGAGGCGGGAAGTTAAGCGTTGGTCACCCCACTCAGAGACCGCGCTACAGGCAGCTCTGGGCGATGTGGATTGGGACATGTTCGGCGAGTTCAGCTGGCGTGGCGAGTTCACAGACGTGGCGCTTTGCTTCATCAACACGCTTACAGAGCAAGCCACGCAAACAATAACAATAACGTCCTTCTCAAATCAGAAACCGTGGGTGGACAATTCAATCCGCGCGGCAGTGAACGCACGCACTGCTGCTTACAACGCCGGTCTCCATTCAGGGAATATGAATGAATACAGATCGTCCCTGCTATGCTCTCAGACGAGCAGTTAAAGCCGCAAAACTCCGTTATAAAGACCGAGTGGAGTCTCATTTCCAACTCAACGACTCGCGGCGCATGTGGCAAGGTCTGAGGTCCATCTGCTCCTTTGGATCTAAATCCTCTGCAGAGGTGAACGCTGATCCGTTGCTCGTGAACGAGTTAAACTCTTTCTATGCTCGCTTTGACTGTAACGCGCAACGCGCGACTCCGCCAAGTGGCGCGTTAGAGAAATTACTCAGAGCAGCAACAATCACGTGATCTCTGTCTCGGAGGATGAAGTTCGGAGAGCACTCAAGCGTGTGGACGTCAGGAAAGCTGCCGGGCGGATGGTATTTCAGGTCGTGTTCTGCGGTCCTGTGCTGATCAGCTCACCGGGTTGTTTACATCTATCTTTAATGAGTCCTCGCTACATCTGTGGTCCCCACCTCCTTCAAAAAATCCACCATCATCCCTGTCCCTAAGAACAGTAAACCCTCTTGCCTAAATGACTATCGTCCAGTGGCTCTCACGTCTATAGTCATGAAGGTCTTTGAGAGACTCATTAAAAACACCATTTGCGCCTTCATTCCTGACACTTTGGACCCTCTTCAGTTTGCCTATCGTCCCAATAGATCGACTGAAGATGCCATCTCTCATGTCCTCCACTCCTCCCTCACTCACATCGACAGCAAAAGTGGGAACTACGTGAAGACTGCTATTTATTGACTATAGCTCAGCCTTTAACACCATAGTTCCCACCAAGCTAACCTCCAAACTCCTGGATCTCGGCCTGAATCCTTCTCTCTGCCACTGGATTGAGGACTTCCTCACTGGCAGGCCTCAGGTGGTGAGAATAGGCCAGTCCACCTCCACCTCCATCACCCTGAGTGTGGGAGCTCCACAGGGCTGTGTCCTGAGCCCCTGCTCTACTCTCTCTACACGCATGACTGTTTGTCCACACACAGCTCCACCTCTATCATCAAATTTGCTGATGATACTGTTGTCCTGGGCCTCATTTCCAACAACAATGAGACGGCATACTTGGACGAGGTGGAGCATCTAACATCATGGTGCCAGGACAACTGTCTCTCTCTGAATGTTGGCAAGACCAAAGAAATGATTGTGGACTTCAGGAAGAGACAGCAACGGACATACTCCCCCCCTCATGATCAGCGGGTCACCAGTAGAGAGAGTGAGCAGCTTCAAGTACCTGGGAGTAAACATCTCCGAGACCTGACCTGGACTGCTCACATTCAGACACAGGTGAAAAAGCCAGGCAAAGACTGTACCACCTGCGCCAGCTGAGGAAATTCAGGGTTTCACCAGCTATCCTGAAAACTTTCTATTTAGGGCGATAGAAAGTGTTTTAACTCAGTGCATCACAGCGTGGTATGGGAACAGCACCAGTCATGACCGCAAAGCCCTGCAAAGAGTAGTGCGCTTATCCGGCGTATCTCAGGGTCAGCTCTCCGTCTCTGCAGGACGTCTACACCAAACGCTGCAAAGGTAGAGCTACCAAGATCATCAAGGACTCTAATCACCCTGCAAACCCTCATTTCACGCTGCTACCATCTGGTAAGCGCTTCCGCCTGATGGCCAAAACTGAGAGACTCAGGAGGAGCTTCTTCCCCAGGCCATCAGACTCCTGAACTCAGTCACTTAACATCACGTGACTTCACTTCAGGATAAACATCGATACACTGACATTGCACTGCACTTTCTGTTCTCGTTGTTACTGTGTAACAACCTGTCATAAACCTGTTTGCACATTATACTCTTTATACATTTGTTAACCACATATTTATAAGTCTACAGTTTACTCACTGCAAAGTCTACTTCAATTATTTTATTCCACTTTATCCTTATTTGTTACCTTTTTTTCTCTTGACTTGATTATTTATAATTCTACAGATATAGACATATATATATATATATATATAGAGTATATATATATTTTTTTTTATATCCTATTTCTATTATAATTTCTTCCTTGTGTTTTTAACTGTGAATTTGCACTGTCCATGGAGCGGACCTGTTTACATTTCACTGCCGGTTGTATATTCTGTATATAACTGTGTATGTGACAAATAAAACTCTTGAATCTTGAATCTTGAATCTTGATCTAATCAACCAATCACATGACAGTTGCTTCAATGCTTTTAGGGCCGTGGTCCTGGTCAAAACAATCTCCTGAACTCCAAACTGAATGTCAGAATGGGAAAGAAAGGTGATTTAAGCAATTTTGAGCGTGGCATGGTTGTTGGTGCCAGACGGGCCGGTCTGAGTATTTCACAATCTGCTCAGTTACTGGGATTTTCACGCACAACCATTTCTAGGGTTTACAAAGAATGGTGTGAAAAGGGAAAAACATCCAGTATGCGGCAGTCCTGTGGGCGAAAATGCCTTGTTGATGCTAGAGGTCAGAGGAGAATGGGCCGACTGATTCAATCTGATAGAAGAGCAACTTTGACTGACTGAAATAACCACTCGTTACCACCGAGGTACGCAGCAAAGCATTTGTGAAGCCACAACATGCACAACCTTGAGGCGGATGGGCTACAACAGCAGAAGACCCCACCGGGTACCACTCATCTCCACTACAAATAGGAAAAAGAGGCTACAATTTGCACAAGCTCACCAAAATTGGACAGTTGAAGACTGGAAAAATGTTGCCTGGTCTGATCTGGTCTGGTGTAATGGTGTGGGGATGTTTTCTTGGCACACTTTAGGCCCCTTAGTGCCAACTGGGCATCGTTTAAATGCCACGGCCTACCTGAGTATTGTTTCTGACCATGTCCATCCCTTTATGACCACCATGTACCCATTCTGTGATGGCTACTTCCAGCAGGATAATGCACCATGTCACAAAGCTCGAATCATTTCAGATTGGTTTCTTGAACATGACAATGAGTTCACTGTACTAAAATGGCACCCACAGTCACCAGATCTCAACTCAATAGAGCATATTTGGGATGTGGTGGAACAGAGCTTCGTGCCCTGGATGTGCATCCCACAAATCTCCATCAACTGCAAGATGCTATCCTATCAATATGGGCCAACATTTCTAAAGAATGCTTTCAGCACCTTGTTGAATCAATGCCACTTAGAATTAAGGCAGTTCTGAAGGCGAAAGGGGGGCAAACACAGTATTAGTATAGTGTTCCTAATAATCCTTTAGGTGAGTGTAGTTTAATATGAAAACAAATGAATTTTCTATGTAGGCTATGCTGTATATAAGTAAAAAGAGGGTAAAAATACAAACATAACACTCTAAACCTAAAAACAACTGACTGCTTACTTTTAAAACGGAAATTCAAACAAATTGAAAATGATAATAAACAAAACCACAAAGCATTAAGGGTATGAAGAAAAGCACATAGTAATGAGCATAGTAATTATATTACATTCACTAATTTGTTGTTCCAACAATAGTGCCTTTACTGCTACTGCTCTCATAAATATGATTACTCACGTTACATGAATTTTAAACCTACACTTACTTTCAAACAAAACATATTTTAGCAAAATGTGTATTTTAGTCAGAATCATTGCGCTCCCATTTTACTGCGCGCCATCTGTTTAACACACATATGCCCACCGGCTCTCGTTTATTGAAGTCTGTGAAGGTCATCAAGACTCGCTTCTTGTCAGAATATGCAAAATGGAAATACTCCATCCAGTCACGGGACATTCTAACATTTACAGATAGGGATATAATATGTGCCCAGCACACAGATGTGATTAAACGATAATCAAATTTGTTGTAGAGTATTTTCATTATCTATAATAATCATTTTTATCGAATGGTTGCAGCTCTAGTTTGGTGTTTCCACTCTTTTTACTTTTCTGCACCAAAACACAGATTTGATCTTCTGTCTGCACTGAGACGAGCCGTAGTAGTACAGAAGAGGATCCAGAAACACACTTGCGCTCCCCAAACACACAGCCAACAGATAAACAACATATGATGAATCTCCCTCCCCTTCAGTAGCTAAACGAACACAGTGGTACAACAGGATGCCATTGGTTGGAGCAAAGCACACCACAAACTCAATCAGCACGGCAATAACCATAATCACAGCTCTCCTTCGGTTGCCTGAAGATGAGGATGTTGCTAAGCAATCAGACTTTGCACTGAGTACATATATGATAGTAAAGTAGCTCACTAAGGTGACAACCAGCGGCAGGAAGAAGTAGAGGCAGGAGAGGATGGAGAACAGGTAAACGTACTGCTTTGTTTGATACAGTACATCATGACAAGTGACGCCCACATCATCAATCTTGACCGCTTGTCTCATTGAGAGAAGTGGCACCGTGCCAGTGAGCGCCAGCAGCCAGACCAGCACACATACACACGTGGCTTTCCTTGCACTCCTCCAGGTTAGAGGCGACGAGGGAAACACCACAGCCAGCAGTCTGTCCACACTCATGCACATCATCAGCAGTATGGAGCAGTACATGTAGCAGTAGTAAGCTGCACTGAGCACACGACACGCCACCTCACCGAACACCCAATCTGAAGCGTTCAGCTGGTAGTGGATCTTCAGAGGCAGCAGCAGGGTGAAGAGCAGGTCCACACATGCCAGGTGAGACATGTAGATCACAGATGGTTTCTTCACTTGAATCTTACAGGTGAACGTCACCAAGGCCAAAGCGTTCAGGGGCAAACTAATGAGGATGACGAAGATGTAGAAAGAGGGCATGACACGTGTGACCATCAAGCCTTTGAGAAAGACAGCAGACTTGTCAGAGATGTTTAATGTCTCTGGGATTAGTGCATTATATGTTGGTACATCTGACGTATAGCACTTTTTTTGTTCAAGGATCCACGAAAAGGCTACAAACCCACTTGGACCAGGTGGAACGCAGTCAGAATCTGTAATCAAAATAAAAGAACATTAGTGTAACATAGCTGATGTGGAAGCAGATGAAGACAATGACATAGCGAACCCAAGTGCAGTTTATTTACAGTGAAAATCCAAAGTTAAACATACAGTAGACAAACCATAAACAGGAACAATGACATGCTGCACAGCCTCATAGATGCTATCAGTGGTGCTTCAAATTATGTTTTATTAACAAGGTTCAGGAGGAGCACATTCAGATAATTCAAGATTCAAGAGTTTTATTTGTCACATACACAGTTATATACAGAATATACAACCGGCAGTGAAACACAAAGAGGAAATTATATAGAAATAGGATAAAAAAAAAGTACTATCTATATATATATATATATATATATATATATATATATGTCTATATCTGTAGAATTATAAATAATCAAGTCAAGAGAAAAAAAAAAAGTAACAAGGATAAAGTGGAATAAAATAATTGAAGTAGACTGTGCAGTGAGTAAACTGTAGACTTATAAATATGTGGTTAACAAATGTATAAAGAGTATGATGTGCAAACATGTTTATAACAGGTTGTTACACAGTAACAACGAGAACAGAAAGTGCAGTGCAATGACAGTGTATCAATGTTTATCCTGAAGTGAAGTCACGTGACGTTAAGTTCAGGAGTCTGATGGCCTGGGGGAAGAAGCTTCTCCTGAGTCTCTCAGTTTTGGCCATCAGGCTTCGGAAGCGCTTACCAGATGGCAGCAGCGTGAAATGAGGGTTTGCAGGGTGATTAGAGTCCTTGATAATCTTAGTAGCTCTACCTTTGCAGCGTTTGGTGTAGACGTCCTGCAGAGACGGGAGAGCTGACCCTGAGATACGCTCGGATAAGCGCACTACTCTTTGCAGGGCTTTGCGGTCATGACTGGTGCTGTTCCCATACCACGCTGTGATGCACTGAGTTAAAACACTTTCTATCGCCCCTAAATAGAAAGTTTTCAGGATAGCTGGTAAAACCCTGAATTTCCTCAGCTGGCGCAGGTGGTACAGTCTTTGCCTGGCTTTTTTCACCTGTGTCTGAATGTGAGCAGTCCAGGTCAGGTCCTTGGAGATGTTTACTCCCAGGTACTTGAAGCTGCTCACTCTCTCTACTGGTGACCCGCTGATCATGAGGGGGAGTATGTCCGTTGCTGTCTCTTCCTGAAGTCCACAATCATTTCTTTGGTCTTGCCAACATTCAGAGAGAGACAGTTGTCCTGGCACCATGATGTTAGATGCTCCACCTCGTCCAAGTATGCCGTCTCATTGTTGTTGGAAATGAGGCCCAGGACAACAGTATCATCAGCAAATTTGATGATAGAGGTGGAGCTGTGTGTGGACAAACAGTCATGCGTGTAGAGAGAGTAGAGCAGGGGCTCAGGACACAGCCCTGTGGAGCTCCCACACTCAGGGTGATGGAGGAGGAGGTGGACTGGCCTATTCTCACCACCTGAGGCCTGCCAGTGAGGAAGTCCTCAATCCAGTGGCAGAGAGAAGGATTCAGGCCGAGATCCAGGAGTTTGAGGTTAGCTTGGTGGGAACTATGGTGTTAAAGGCTGAGCTATAGTCAATAAATAGCAGTCTTACATAGTTCCCACTTTTGCTGTCGATGTGAGTGAGGGAGGAGTGGAGGACATGAGAGATGGCATCTTCAGTCGATCTATTGGGACGATAGGCAAACTGAAGAGGGTCCAAAGTGTCAGGAATGTAGGCGCAAATGGTGTTTTTAATGAGTCTCTCAAAGACCTTCATGACTATAGACGTGAGAGCCACTGGACGATAGTCATTTAGGCAAGAGGGTTTACTGTTCTTAGGGACAGGGATGATGGTGGATTTTTTGAAGGAGGTGGGGACCACAGATGTAGCGAGGGACTCATTAAAGATAGATGTAAACAACCCGGCGAGCTGATCAGCACAGGACCGCAGAACATGACCTGAAATACCATCCGGCCCGGCAGCTTTCCTGACGTCCACACGCTTGAGTGCTCTCCGAACTTCATCCTCTGAGACAGAGATCACGTGATTGTTGCTGCTCTGAGTAATTTCCTCTAACGCGCCACTTGGCGGAGTCGCGTTGCTGCGGTTACAGTCAAAGCGAGCGTAGAAAGAGTTTAACTCGCTTCACGAGCAACGGATCAGCGCTTGCCTCTGCAGAGGATTTAGATCCAAAGGAGCAGATGGACCTCAGACCTTGCCACATGCGCCGCGAGTCGTTGAGTTGGAAATGACACTCCACTCGGTCTTTATAACGGAGTTTTGCGGCTTTAACTGCTCGTCTGAGAGCATAACAGGATGTTCTGTATTCAGTCATATTCCCTGAATGGAGACCGGCGTTGTAAGCAGCAGTGCGTGCGTTCACTGCCGCGTGGATTGAATTGTCCACCCACGGTTTCTGATTTGAGAAGGACGTTATTGTTATTGTTTGCGTGGCTTGCTCTGTAAGCGTGTCGATGAAGCAAAGCGTCACATCTGTGAACTCACTGACGTCAGCTGAACTCGCTCGGAACATGTCCCAGTCTACATCCTCCAGAGCTGCCTGTAGCGCGGTCTCTGAGTGGGGTGACCGACGCTTAACTTCCCGCCTCACCGGGGGTTCCTGGAGGAGCTTTTGTTTGTATTCGGGAGTGAGGAAAATGGCGGCATGATCCGATAATTGACACAGCACTCAGCTAATCAACAATAAGAGGTGTGTGTGTGTATATATATGTACATATATGATAGTAAAGTAGTTCACTAAGGTGACAACCAGCGGCAGGAAGAAGTAGAGGCAGGAGAGGATGGAGAACAGGTACACATAATACAGCACTGAAGGGTCGTTGTGGAGCAGTGCATTATGACAAGTGATGCCAACAACATTAATTTTGTGTGTTTGTCTTATTGAGAGAAGTGGCCACGGCACGGCCAGCAGTCTGTCCACACTCATGCACATCATCAGCAGTATGGAGCAGTACATGTAGCAGTAGTAAGCTGCACTGAGCACACGACACAACACGCCACCTCACCGAACACCCAATCTGAAGCGTTCATCTGGTAGTGGATCTTCAGAGGCAGCAGCAGGGTGAAGAGCAGGTCCACACACGCCAGGTGAGACATGTGGATCACAGATGGTTTCTTCACTTGAATAGTAATAATATATATATATATATATATATATATATATATATATATATATATATATATATATATACACACACACACACGAACAGTCTTACCTCCGTTTTGTTGACAGTTTATCAGCATCCCACCACCACCCCTTCTCCACTTTTTCTCCTTTTTAGTTCTAACCACTTACATACACAGGGGGTACTCTGGGTTCGGGCCAAATTCCGAGCTCAAAAAGCCCTCCCCCTGGACAGCACGCCAAATACGCATTTAAATTTATTCTCTATAAATTATATTTCAGTGTGAACTTGTGAAAGGATGTAAATGTTGCTTATGAAGAGTTCACAAAATGTGAGTCCAGACAGTGATACTCGCCACAGAGTAGACACTTGTGGAGCAGTCACAAAAATAATAGCTGAGTCTGCATGGAGTGGTCTAGGCAAGGGAGTTGAGGGTCAAGATCTTCTTAAACCAGAAGCATATGCTGTATTGATAAATGTTCAGTGTTCTCATCCATAGCCTCCAATTCAAGTTATGGACGTTCCAGGTCTTCTTCTCAGTCCATGAACAATTAAAGTGTGAGCTCCAGAGGTTCAAGTTTGTCCTCTGCATGAACTAGAACAACTCCAAAGACTTGAGACTGAAGATAAAAAGAGATTGAAGTGACAACTAGAAAGAAAAGAAGAAGCTATGCTACTTGTTAAGATTGAAGCTGAAAATTCTGCTAGATGGATGGCATTGGAAGACAAGCGCAGAGAGCCTGAGCGCTTGGAGACAAAAAGTTAAAAAAGTTAAATGCTGCAAAGGCAAGAATGCAAGTCTACAAGCGGAACAAAGACTCAAAGGAAGAAACAAGAGAGCTACTCTGTGACTGCATATCTATAAAATAAAAGCATGTACCACAGTTAAACAGCTCTATCTAACAAAGCAGACCTCCACAGGAAGGTGAGACAAAATCATATCAAGAAGACAGCACTGCAGACCTTGTTAGGGTAAGAAACCCAGAGATGGCACAGAATAAAGATGCTGCAAGTGAAGCAACATCCAACCAAGTAATACAGGATGTAAATAATACTTATACCTCTACAATTGTTCCAGTATGGGTCTCAACTACAAGTGAACCAAATCATGAAGTTCTGGTATATGCACGTCTTGACATCCAGAGCGATACTACCTTCATCCTGGAAGAGATAGCTCAAGCTCTTGACACAAAGAAGAAATCTGTGCAGCTTAAGCTCTCAACAATGGTATCCAAAAATAGAGTTGTTCCATTCCAGAAGGTAAATGGTCCATTTTTGAGAGGTATTTATTCAGATAAAAAGATCTCTTTGCCAGTAACCTATTAATTCCTGCAAACAGTACTTACATTCCTAGAGCAATGGAGACATGTTCTCTGGAGTGACAAATCACGCTTCTCTGTCTGGCAATCTGATAGCCGAATCTCGGTTTGGCGGTTGGATTGTACCAAGAAAACGGTACTTGCCTGACTGCATTGTGCCAAGTGTAAAGTTTGGTGGAGGGGGAGTATGGTGTGGGGTTGTTTTTCAGGGTTGGGCCTGGCCCCTTAGTTTCAGTGAAAATAGCTCTTAATGCTTCAGCATACAAAGACATTTTGGACAAGTTCATGCTCCCAACTTTGTGGGAACTGTTTGAGGATGGCCCCTTCCTGTTCCAACATGACTGTACACCAGTGTACAAAGCAAGTTCCATAAAGACATGGAAGCGTGAGTTTGGTGTGGTGGCCTGACCTCAACCCCTATAGAACACCTTTGGGATGAATTAGAGTGGAGACTGCGAGCCAGGCCTTCTAACCCAACATCAACAGAATTCCCATAAACCCTCCTAAACCTTGTGGAAAACCTTTCCAGTACAGTTAAAGTTAACTTTCACTTAAAATTGGGCATTTACAATATGTTAATAAATGATCCGTGGGGTATTTAGAGCTGAAACTTCACAGACACATTCTGGGGACACCAGAGACTTATATTATATATTGTAAAAAGTGGAACAATATGTCCCCTTTTAAGAGAAATCAACAACCAAAAAATCTAATTCTAGACATATGGATAAACATTGCCACCTTGAGGATCACAGATTCTGTATTTAAGTATTTAAATTCCCCAAAAATGAAATTCTAATTTACTCAGTCACATCGTTCCAAAACCATAAGACAATTGTTCATCTTTAAAAAAAAAAAAAAAACAACAACAACAAGCAAAAACAATTAAGATGTTTTTAATTAAATCTGAGAGGTCTCTGTCCTTCCATTGAAGTTTCAACCAAAACACTGAAGATCTAAAAGGTCATAACGGTGTCATAAAATGATTTAAGTTTTATGAAGAGCTATGATAACTTTATATGGACAGATTTAATTTAGGGGTTTGTTTGACTTTATCAATTGATTACATACAGCACTTAACATACAATGAAGATAGAAGTTCAAATGTGTGTTAGCCACGCTAGAAAAAAACTCACTGGTTCTTGTGAATCATGCATGCACATTTGTTTACCATATTAATGTGCTTTATATATGCGTGTTGATCATTGTTTATATGTGGATAAAAGCCTAAATTAAATCTGTCCATCATATAAAGTGATCGTGTCTCTTAACAAGACTTGGATTTAACTGCTTGATTGAAATGGATTATTTTTGTTCATATATGCCTTTATGAACTTTTTGGTTGCATGGACATTCAAAGGAGGGACAGAAACTTCTCAAGTTTCATTACAAATATATTAATTTGTGTTTTAAAGATGAATGAAAATGGGTGCACGGGGGTTAGTAAATGCTGACAGATTGTTCATTTTCAAGTGAACAATCCCTTTAAAGTCCTATTTTGCAGTAGGGTAGGTCTGGTTCCCATTCAGTCGGTCACTCTCGACGCCATGATCTACTTCGAGTGTAACTAAAACGAGCCAATGCACATTGGCATGCAATGATTGCACCAGGTGCTCATGCCACGCTGTGCGGGTATAAATGAGACACAGGTGATTGCATCAAATTAGCATTTTGCTTCGGAGCCGAGTGGTAGATGGTTACTACAGATATCACTCCTTACTTCGCAGTCCTGACTGAAGACGGAAGCCGCCTTTCGGAAGTGATCTCTTCATTCGGTGTTGGTGTGACAGCACAGCAGCGGGTCGTGTGGTTTTCCGATCATCTCTCTTTGTTGTTTGAACAGAACGATCACAAAGGCTGTTCTCACAGCCGGTTCGGTGCGCTAGGTGGAGAGCGCTAAAAAGCCGTTCCCACGGCTGGTAAGAGAGCGCCTTCGTGTGAGAGAGCGCGCACGTCAGGCTGCACTATCCCCTGACGGTGTTGCCGCGACCTCTCCCCCTGCGTGCTTCAGCACCAAGGAGAGCATCCTTCTGAAAGAGCTTACACAGATAGAGATTGCGTCTTTTTCAAGATGACATTCTATCTGTGTGTTTCTGGATGCGGTGGTTTCCTGTCACCGAGGGATGGTCATCAGCGCTGTATCTCGTGTTTGGGCGTTCAGCACGCTGAGGCAGCGCTGGTGGATGAATCATGTTCTCACTGCGGGAACATGACCATCTCGGAGTTGCGATCGCGGCTCCGTCTCGCAAGGGGCGGAGCCTCTGTGCCTCTCCCGCGATCTAACTCTCCTCAGAGAGTTACTTCAGGCAGTAGCCCGGCTGATTTGAGGTTACGGTGAGCGCGTTTCCCAGGGAACCAACCCCCGGGGAACCCTCATCCCTCTCGCACTCCGCAGCCAGTAGAGCTGCCATTGGAACGCGGTGGGCCGTCCACGAGATGTGCACCATCCGTATCCTTTGGGGCTCCCCTTGAGGACCAGATGTCCATCGCTGCATCGGAGGGAGGGTCAGAACTCTCTGGAGAGGATGTGTCGGCGCAGGGGCTCCTCCGGGTAGACCCGCTGTGCCCGATACTGATCCGGAGATGATGGCTATGCTTGCCCGGCCGCCGAGAGAGTCGGGCTCGTGTGGAACCCTCCACCGTGTCCCGAACCCTCAAGGCTGGATGATTGGTTTCTCAGGGTGGCCCGTGCTGGTTCTCAGCGCCCCACCCCGGTGCCTTTTTTCCTGGAGGTGCACGAGGAGCTCACAAGGTCGTGGACGGCACCTTTACTGCCCGAAACCGGCCTAGTGGATCCTCCTCCTCACCACCCTCGATGGCGGACCTGCAAAGGATACACGCAGGTTCCTCGTGGAACGGGCCGTTGCTATGCAACTGTGCCCTAACTCCACTTCCAGGGGGAACCTGTGTCTTCCCTCCGGGGCCTGTAGATACTCATCCGATCTGATCGGGAAGGCCTACCTGGCTTGTGGAGAGGCAGGCTCCGCTTTACACGCTACGGCGTTGTTGCAGGTCCATCAGGCCCCGGCTCTGAAGACCTTGCACGAGGGTGGTCACGATCCCGCAGTTCTCCAGGAACTGAGAACCGCAACGGACCTCGCGCCAGTCGCGGCGAAGGTTACGGCGCGGGCCGTGGGTCGTGCGATGTCCACTATGGTGGTCCAAGAACGCCACCTCTGGCTGTGTCTGGCGGACATGAGGGAGACTGACCGCCTCCACGAGACAGCCGCCCCAGTCCAGTACTTGCATTCCACCTCGCTGCCCCACGGTGGGTACGCCGGTGGTCCCTATGGTCCTGCTTGTACGGTCCCTGGGAGCCTGGCTAGTGCTCCTCGGTCCGTCTCGCTGGCTCATTCGGACCATCAGGCTCGGCTACGCGATTCAGTTCGCCTGGCGCTCCCCCAGGATCAGGGGCATCCGCTTCACTTCGGTGAATGCTACAGATGCCCATGTCCTGCGTGTGGAGATCGCTGTCCTGCTGGCGAAGGACGCGATAGAGCCGGTCCCTCCAGCCGATATGAAGACCGGCCTCTACAGCCCGTACTTCATTGTACCCAAGAAAGCCGGTGGGTTTACGGCCAATCTTGGACCTGCGAGTCCTGAATCGAGCCTCCACAAGCTACCGTTCAAGACACTCACGCAGAAGCGCATTTTCGAATGCATCCGTCCCCAAGATTGGTTTGCAGCGGTCGACCTGAAGGACGCGTACTTTCATGTCTCGATCCTTCCTCGACACAGGCCATTTCTGCGCTTTGCGTTCGAGGGTCGAGCATATCAGTACAAAGTCCTGCCCTTCGGGCTGGCCCTGTCCCCCCATGTCTTTACGAAAGTCACGGAGGGGGCCCTCGTGCCCATGAGAGAACGGGGCATTCGCATCCTCAACTATCTCGGCGACTGGCTCTTTCTAGCACAGTTCAGGGATCAGTTGTGCGAACACAGGGACCTGGTGCTCAGACACCTCAGCCAGTTGGGTCTTCGGGTCAACTGGGAAAGGAAACTCGCCCCCGGGCAGAGGATCTCTTTTCTCGGTATGGAGTTGGATTCGGTCGAGCAGGCAGCGCGCCTCACAGAGGAGCATGTCCAGTCGATGCTGAACTGCCTGAACACATTTCACTGAAACTGTTTCAGAGGCTCCTGGGGCATATGGCAGCCGCGGCGGCAGTAACGCCGCTCGGCCTGCTTCATATGAGACCGCTTCAGCATTGGCTACACGACCGAGTCCCGAGATGGGCGTGGCAACGCGGCACTCACCGGGTGAGCATCACACCGGCCTGTCGCCAGTCCTTCAGTCCGTGGTCAGACCCTTCGCCTTCCTTAGGGCTGGAGTGCCCTGGAACAGGTGTCCAGGCATACTGTGGTTTTCACGGATGCCTCCGCCATGGGCTGGGGAGCCACGTACAACGGGCATGCAGTGTCAGGGGTTTGGACGGGCCCGCACCTGCATTGGCACATCAATTGCCTCGAGTTTCTAGCAGTACATCTTGCTCTGAGCCGCCTCAAAGGGCGGTTACGGGCAAAGATGTACTGGTCCGCACGACAACACTGCGGCCGTTATGCGTATATCAACCGACAAGGTGGTCTGCGCTCCGTCGCATGTCGCAACTCGCCCGCCATCTCCTCCTCTGGAGTCAGAAGTGTCTGAGGTCGCTTCAGGCCATTCATGTCCCTGGTGTGCGCGAAACCGTGTGGCCGACGAGCTCTCACGAGCTGCGCTCCCAGGGAGTGGCGACTCCACCCCCCAGGTGGTTCAGCTGATCGAGAGACAGTTCGGGTGGCACAGGTCGACCTGTTTGCTTCCCCCAGAAACGTCCCACTGCCAGTGGTTCTATTCGCTGACCGAGGTACACTCTCGCACGGATGCCCTTGCGCACAGCTGGCCCCAGGGGCTGCGCAAATATGCGTTTCCCCAGTGAGCCTACTTGCACAGACACTGTGCAAGGTCAGGGAGGACGAGGAGCAGCTCCTGTTGGTGGCGCCCGCACTGGCCCAACCGGACCTGGTTCCCAGAACTTATGCTCCTCGCGACAGCCCTCCTGGCCGATTCCTCTGAGGAAGGACCTTCTGACTCAGAGACGGGGCACCCTGTGGCACCCTGCAGCAAAATGCAGGTTCTAGGTGACTTACCCCAAGAGGTAGTTAACACCATCACTTCGGCACGTGCACCGTCTACAAGACAGGCTTACGCCTCGAAGTGGAACCTGTTCGTCGAGTGGTGTTCTTCTCACGAGAGGACCCCGAAGATGTTCGATCGCGTCTGTGCTTTCCTTCCTGCAACAAGGGTTGGAGCGTAGGCTGTCACCCTCCACCCTCAAGGTCTATGTTGCTGCTATATCCGCCTATCACGACCACGTAGAAGGTAAGTCGGTTGGGAAGCACGACCTGGTCGTCAGGTTCCTTAGGGGGGCGAGACGGTTAAATCCTCCTCGACCCCCTCCATACCCTCTTGGGATCTTGCTCTGGTGCTCCAAGCACTCCAGAATGCCCCATTCGAGCCTTTGCAGTCAGCAGAGCTAAAGATTCTGTCTATGAAGACTTTGCTGTTGGCTGCATTGGCCTCCATCAAGAGGGTAGGGACCTGCAGGCATTTTCGGTCGACGTGTCGTGCCTAGAGTTTGGGCCGGGTAATACCCACGTGGTACTAAGGCCCCGGCCTGGCTATGTGCCCAAGGTTCCTACCACTCCCTTCAGGGACCAGGTGGTGAACCTGCAAGCGCTGCCCCCGGAGGAGGCAGACCCAGCCCTAGCTTTGCTCTGTCCCGTCCGCGCTCTGCGGATCTACGTGGATAGAACTCAAAGCTTCAGAACCTCAGATCAGCTCTTTGTCTGTCACGGAGGCCAGCAGAAGGGAAAGGCTGTCTCCAAGCAGAGGATGGCCCACTGGATAGTGGATGCCATCACCTTGGCTTACCAAGCACAAGGTGTGCCCTGTCCGCTCGGGGTGCGAGCACACTCTACTAGAAGTTTTGCATCCTCCTGGGCGCTGGCACGTGGCGCCTCGGCTCAGCTTTGTACTCCACATAACTCCTCCGGGGTACGATGTGGGCTCCGCAGCAGCCCCTTTTCTAGGGCATGCTTTCCCAGTGTCATCCAATAATCTCTGAACAGGGTCATGCGGAACAGCAGTGATGGACTTCCTGGTGTGAGCCCCGTCTCATCAGGTAAGAGAGCTCAGGTGGCTCACACTGGGCACTGGAAGGGGGCAGAGGCCATGGCACTTTGGTAGGGATTCCTATTCGTCGGTACTCCGACGTGGCGTCGAGAGTGACCGACTGAATGGGAACGTCTCGGTTACGTATGTAACCCTCGTTCCCTGAAGGAGGGAACGGAGACGCCACGCCCCGCCGCCATGTCCTCTGTACCCTGCTGGGGTGCCTGCCTACCTACTCGGCTCCTCAGCAAAGGCTAATTTGATGCAATCACCTGTGTCTCATTTATACCGCACAGCGTGGCATGAGCACCTGGTGCAATCATTGCATGCCAATGTGCATTGGCTCGTTTTAGTTACACTCGAAGTAGATTGGCTCTCACAAGCGAGATTCCTATTCGTCGGTACTCCGACGTGGCGTCTCCGTTCCCTCCTTCAGGGAACGAGGGTTACATACATAACCGAGACGTTTCATTTCACCCAGATCAGCATTGTTATACTCACTGCTTTCGGGAGCTTTCCATACATATTCATATGAATAGTCACCAGATATCTGGTTTGAAAGTTCATTGTCATCTATTGGATCACTGGCCACTTCAAAGCTGCTTACAGAACTCTCTGTAACCAAACATGACAAAACACTATCAGTGAAAGCACACAAGCTACTACAGGCAATTGGGTCTCATTTTCAAAAAGGCCTTGATTAAGATGTCCAGCTAATTAATTTCCTGTGAGCAGTGAGCACTGTTAGCAGCCCATCTCTTAGCAATCGGATCTCTTGTCATGAAGATTCAGAGAAAAACAGAAAACATAAACTCTCAAGACATGCAGGCACATAGAAAGCATTGCTAAGACTCTAGTGCTCACAGGAAATGGCCATATGATGCAGAGGGAACATAATGCAGTAATTGGTCCTAAATGCAATGAAGGCCCTTTATGTAAAACATAATGTCAGAAAGGACCTAATGACATAACAGCAACACTTTACAACTTAACATGAATAAAAAGAGCAACTATAGCATGCAATAACATTTTAAAGAAAGTTGGTAACCAAACAGTTTTGGTTACCATTTACTTTCATTATATGGACATTTCTCAAAATATATTTTACACTGCAAAGAAGAAAGAAAGGCATACAGGTTATCAATGACATGAGGGTGAGTAAACGATGTCATTTATCTTTGTTGATTCAAGACATACAACAGACATAACATTTCACTTAAATTAAATTTGTTGTTTACACTTTTTGTAGAACCACATCTATATTATTCTACCTGTGAACATAGAAATGGAAATTTTGTACCATGTTAATATGGTATTTGAAGTTATGGTAAATACAATGGTAAATACCATGGTACTGCCACTGTACTTTTTGCAACAAGAAAAATAAACCAACTTGGATTAATGTAGAAAAACACAACATTTTAAGCCATCAAACTATTTAAATAAGAAATCTGTACAAAACAAGCTTCCAGTATGATGCAATCAAGATTTCAGTCATCCATCTGCATAAGTTAAACACAATCAAAAAGACTGAAATGAAAAGTCAAACTTCTTTCATGCACAACTGGACTGATGTACTTACCGTCAGAGGTAACAGTGCATGCATGCATAAGAATAAGTAAAAGCAAGATAGTTTTGACCCCCATGATTAGCTACCGATCAGGGTTCACTTGAGAATCAAATAATCTGTATATAGACAGTGCCTCTTCAGTCTCTGAGTGCTCAGTCTCTTCTGTGTGGAGGTGCTATAGGATTTGTATTTGGTGACATCACTGGACCCGCCAACCTTACTAGAGCCCATTTGGCTGCTATTATACAACCTACAGAGTGCATGAGAAATCATGCTGTAATTGACAACATCACAGCTCACAATGAGCAATAGATGGACAATGATGGTTAATTTGGGCGTTTTCCCTAAAGCTCTAACATTATTTCCTCATATAATTGTAATATATTATCGTCCAATAATGACCTCCCTCCTCTTATACAGTATGGAGCATTTTGAATTTTTCTGGCCACCAGGATAACTTTGTAATTTTTGTAGTTTATATCATTTTCAATATATTTGAATTACTTTATAATCCAATTTTGTTGTTCATCGGCAGAGTTTATATACAGAGTGAGAAACCACTCTGATCAATCAGTGCTTGAGTGAAACGCGAAAATGATTGTAACCAAATCATTGAAACAACTCAAAAGAGATTCCTTCACGAATCAGGCATTGCTTATTCTGATTCTAAACAGTTTGGTGAAAACATGTTTGAAATAAACGCATCCAAAAACAGAAAAAAATGCTGTCTTGCGCAAACAGTAGCCTATACACTGTGGATGGGGAAGGCTTCAAAGCCCAATAGTATCCAGCAAAACCACAGCCCCAGCAGTCTCAGACCCGCTATGCCCGAAATCGCCCCTATACCCTTAAATAGGGAACGATTTGTGCATCAGCATGATAATGCACCAATGGTTTGATGAACATAAAAGTAAAGTTGAACATCTTCCATGGCCTGCACAGTCTCCAGATCTAAATATTTTTGAGCCACTTTGGGGTATTTTAGAGCGAGTCAGAAAATGTTGTGAGTGACCTGGCTGCTGTTCTGGAAAAGGAATGGATTAAAATCCCTTTGGCCATTGTGAAGGACTTGTATCTGTCATTCCCAAGACTAATTGATGCTGTACTGGCTGTAAAAGGAGGCCTATCATTCCAATAAATTACCTTGGTCAGAAACCACCAGATGTTTCATTTGTTCAACCTTTTACACTGGCATTCTCTGGCTGAGGAACAGTTGATCTTTCTGGGGTCTGGGAATAAATACTGAATATTTCTCATCAATCTCAGTTCTAACAGCAAAATCACCTGCAGGTATATATGTAAATTAAAGTCTGCATGAAATGAAAGTTGCGATAGTCTTTTTTCCCCTCACTTGTGAGGTATATCTGAGAGAAACGGCTTCTCAAATTGAACGGATTGTTTGCTATTGCTGCCATCTCACATGTTTTTATAGAAAAGGTTTTTCAGGAAAGGTAGGTAGTCACAGATTTTTGGATTTTGCTTTGTTAAACCTATCAAAGAAAAAATCTAATTGTGATTAAACTGATCAAAATAATCTGAGCAAGACCACTTTATAAATTTGTATGAATACATTCATAGTTAAATATGTGCAACTGGTGATTTGTGTTTGTCACCCACATTGCAGTATGACTTTATATATTATATAGCATATTTAAAATATTAGTTCTAAATTATATACAGCATAAAAAGGAGTTAACAGGAGCACATTTTGCTTTGCTGTTGATAAAGAGCTACATAACATAGTCTGGGATGAACAGTCTGGGATGCTCTGCACTGTTTCATTGTTTGGACAGGATCTCAGCTCATTACCTTATGTGGTTTGGCTAATATTGTTACGTGGGTGTATGCAACATCTCTTGAATTCTTGCTTTTTTGATTACAGCAATTTTTACAATGCATGATACTATCACAGTAGCTATATTTTAAAGGTATGACATAACTAATAAAATGGTTATTTAAAAACAAAAAACAAAACGTGAGTTCCTGACACTCATAATAATATGATAGATACTATCAATGTTTCAGTCACACTGTATAAAGTTACGCATCAGCAAGACATAAAATTACAAGTTACTTTTTATGCATATTGAACTGATGATACTTACTGTAAATGGTGGCAGTGCACGTTTGTGCAAATACAAATACTTTTTTTTTTTTTTTTTTTTTTTCTGTTCTGTCCTTCAATCCGTGCAGACGTGTTTTCACTCTGCTCCCGCTGTGCTCTTGCGCTGTTTTGTTTTGTCTAGTGTTTCGTCTCTTCTTTTTCTCTCTGACCCGCTGCTTTGCTGGACTCCTGAAAATACTGAAATGGAATTGATTAACTGGTCAATCAGCGCGATCGACAAGATTTTCTCACAAAGGAAGGGTGCCCCGGGAGAACCCACCTGCCCGGACGGGACCTTTGCTGGACGCATGGAACAACTGGCAAGTCCTGTGCCCGGAGGCTCTGTCCGTGGAGGATGCGGAAGATTTATACATGATTGGATTATTGATGGCGGGGTTCCTATTCTTTGGCTTTGGGATTGCCCTGACCTATCGGAAGATTGGTAAGACCGCTGCAAGCAAATTCACCCAGCCGCTGTCTGTGGAAATTAAGGAATGCTTCGGGTTGTGTGTGACCGCTTGAAGGAATTAGATCAGAAAGTGATAGGAATTGAGGAACTGAACCGTAACAACGCAGTCCGGACTGCGGATACGCAGGGGAGAGTGGCTCCATCGGGGTCAGATCGGTGAACTTTTACGGACTGTAACCGGTCTGGCCATGAGGCTGGACGTAATGTCTAGGGAAACTGCACAGACCGGACGCGAATGCTGAGGACCAGATCTGATTGATTGATTATGATCCGGACAAATTACCAAGATCATCAAATGGATTAAAAATAATAAATTGTATTTGCCTGACCTAATCAACTAGCCCAACGAACCTTACTTGTCCCTATCTCTCGGTTGGGAGGTCAGCCGGGCAGCTGTCTGCTATCTTCCCCTGTGCACTGCCTTATCTCCCTTCAAGGACAAACCATAGAACTGAACTCGAAAACATTTTTATGTTTTGTTGTGTTTTGCTATATAATGCTTGCTAAACTGCATTCTTGTATTTCTGGAGAGCGTGTGGCGGCGCCTGAATAATCGGCTGCGGCCCGGAGGCTTGCTCCAAACTTCATTTCGTTATACTGTACTTGTACATGTGTAATGACAAATAAACTTCAACTTCAACTTCAACTACAACTGAAAGCAGATTATTTTAATTCTCATGACGATCAGATGTACATTTCTAACACCAGATGTTTTACTCCAAAATCTATAGGCACTGGTGGATCAGTGACGTCTGATCTGTGACCAGACATTCATTTGAATCTTTTCACTGAATCGGATGAACCGGTTGAGCCGAGCCGATGGGGTAATGTCCGAACCGAGTAAAGTTTTAAAGTAGCACAGTCTGGAAGGACTAACGCAAAATAAAAGTAGATCCCTTTCTAATCAACAAAGTTGTTTTAAAATAACTTTGCTGATGTGATAAGCCTTCAGTTATAATTGCATGTCTCACAAATGACTCATTTAAATGTGATTCGAATTAATATTAACCCACTGGCTCAGGAATTTAGGACCCCCTTGCTAAAATCCATCTATATATTTGTATGTGTGAAAAACATTTAAACTGTAGATAAATAGTAAGTGCAACATTATAAAGGGGGACTATAGTGAGAAAAACTCACTAGAAAGATACAAAGCAAACACATACAATTCTGGAAAGTATGTATACACATTTATAATATATATGTATAGGGCTAAATAAACATCACCACCAAGAGGAATAATCCATTTCTGTGAAATGAATAACATAGGCTATATAACTGACTTCCGATAATAATATTGGATAATAGGCCTATTTCCAGTTTTTGATCACATTACTGGCAATTACAGAGTGGCCTTTATCATAACTGATAAACATAAAATATTATTTATGGAGAGTGTCGATGTTAGACCTTATGTTTGCACGTCTGATTGTGTGAATTAACAGGCCTCGCTGGATATGTCTGAATTTCGCCATCTAGATTAATTTTTTATTTCCTCTGCGAGCCTCCATGTGAAGAACATGAAATACACGCCATCCATTTCACAGGTTTCTGGTAATAATATAACCACTTTAATCATATTAGTTGAAGAGAGATACACATTTTTCCACTCATAGGCAAATATTTTGATTTAAGAAGGAATGATTTAATGAATGAGTGACAGTGTCAACACAATTATATACATATTTTAAAATCTTTGAAATACAGCAGTTTATTAGCACGTTAAAATATCATGTTCAGACCTGAAAATAGTTATCTATGGGGAAGCTGATCAACAGATAAATATAGGAAAACAGACTAGGCCATCTTATCACACCTCTGCTATATGAGAAGATCTTAACATTTCACTTTTGTAACAAGGAACTGAGAAAAGTATATTATATACAGTAATTCCATCATATAATATGATATAGGGAGACTTTTACTTCAATCAATATTTCACACAATAGTTCATTAATAACAGTTTTGTAAACAGAAAAAAATAGAAAATAATGTTTAAAATAAATTAAAAAATAAGCTTGTTTGAAAACTGTATTTGTAAATATGTCCGTTCAGCTCACTTATAAAAAATAAAATAATATATAAAAATAATAATCTATGAACATATTATTATGTATGTGCACATTATTAAATGTGCACACATATTTACACATTTTCACATACTTTGATTTATTATATATATATAATTTATTGTATATATTTTTTTTACTTTTTTAACAAATGGCCAGTGAAAGTAGGTGCTTAACTTTCAGAAAATGCTGACAAAATATTAAAAGAACAGCGTATTATATTATCTGTTTTATTATGTCTTCATTTTATGTGTACAAGTGTAGTCTAAAGCCATTATTTGTATGATTTTGTAATTTTCTAGCAATCAAAATTGAATAGATGTAAATATATCAAATAAATGTTTTATATATATCCAATTTGTTGAAAGAGCCTGCTGTACAATATTTTGTCCTGTTTTAGACTTAAGACCATGGAAGCTTGTTTCCATCGGACAATTTGCAGTGCGAGTTTATATAAGAATTGTCAGATAAAAATTCACAATTAACTTTTTATCTTTTAATTCCAGAAATGGCAGAAATAAGTTTCCATATAACAGATATTTACTGCAACTTAACTACAGTTTTGCATCCTGAAATCTCTTGACATTCTCCAGAGATATGATCTGAATATGGCAATGTAAATCAACATGTTTCTCAAACACGCTCAGTCTCAGTCACAAACAGGAAATGTAGTCTCTTGATGATGTGATTACACCGGGTCAATCTGTCCTAATAACAGCTGCACTGACTGGACTTTTAACAGCACCGGAAAGGAAATTCATCCTGCTTTAGCATGAATCAGGATTTGTGGCCAGAAAGAGACTATTTCAGACTCAATTTTCTGTCAATGCCACAATGGGCAGCAGTATAAACAATAAAAAGTATACAGTTGTGAGGAAAAAAAAGTTACAATAATTTTCTGAATAATTCAAGTCTTTACACTAACACTAGCCTGACTATACTGACAACTCACGGAAGAGGATCCTGTGTTTGAGTCTGATAGATTAGTTTTTGCTCTTCTCCAGCAAAACACAGATCTGATTCGCTGTCTGCTCTGAGACGAGCCGTAGTAGTACAGAAGAGGATCCAGAAAAACACTTGCGCTCCCCAAACACAATGCCAACAGGTAAACAGCATATGATGAATCTCCCTCCCCTTGAGTAGCTAAACTAACACAGTGGTACAACAGGATGCCATTGGTTGGAGCAAAGCACACCACAAACTCAATCAGCACGGCAATAACCATAATCACAGCTCTCCTTCGTTTTTCTGAGAGTGATGATGATTTTGCTAATCGCTTAGACTTGCCACTAAGCACATATATGATGGTAATGTAACTTATTAAGGTGACAATGAGTGGCACAAAGTAGTAGAGGCAGGAGAGGATGGAGAACAGGTACATGTATAGCTGATCTGTAGGGTCCTTATGGAACAGTGCATCATGACAAGTGACGCCCACATCATTAATCTTGACCGTTTGTCTCGTTGAGAGAAGTGGCACCGTACCAGCGAGCGCCAGCAGCCAGACCAGCACACATACACACGTGGCTTTCCTTGCGCTCCTCCAGGTTAGAGAGGCGACAGGAAACGCCACAGCCAGCAGTCTGTCCACACTCATGCACATCATCAGCAGTATGGAGCAGTACATGTAGCAGTAGTAAGCTGCACTGAGCACACGACACGCCACCTCACCGAACACCCAATCTGAAGCGTTCATCTGGTAGTGGATCTTCAGAGGCAGCAGCAGGGTGAAGAGCAGGTCCACACACGCCAGGTGAGACATGTAGATCACGGCTGGTTTCTTCACTTGAATCTTACAGGTGAACGTCACCAAGGCCAAAGCGTTCAGGGGCAAACTAATGAGGATGATGAAGATGTAGAACGAGGGCATGATGTGTGTGATCATCAAGCCTTTGAGAAAGAGGACAGCCTCTTCTGAGATGGACAATATTTCAATACATTTTGTTCCATTCAGATCAGTGCTGTTACTTGGATGTGCACCTTGAGCAAAAACACAACACAATCAGTGACATCTCTTAGTAGACAACTGAACATGACTTTAATGAAGTTGTTAAACTAAAGAATCAGTCAAAACAAACACAAGGCCATTTATTTCATTGTAAAAGTGTTGTTGGCAATCTATGATGATTTTATACCTTTACAGGTTTTATTTAGAGTTGAGGAAGAGTTGGGTGAGGTCTCATGATCCATTGACTTCAGTACTATCTCATTGGTTTGAGATATAAAGTCACAATTAACAGTAAAACTGCGTCCAGCTGGGGCTGTAACCAAACACAAAAGCATCAAAGATTGCTCTCACTGCCAGACAAATAAATGTGACTGACACATTTTTGAGTAAAGGCATTGATAAGTTAAGCTTAGTCCTTGCTGAAGGCAAACAGCCATTAACCTTTACCTCTGCTCTCTGCTAAGAGCAACCTTCTGTATATTAGGACCTTATCTGACAGATTGCTTTCTATGTGTTTTTGACTGTAAATTATACAGTAATTTATGGTGTTTATATGCCAAAACCATATATTTGATTAGTATTAGAGTATTTTACATTTACAGTATTTGATTTTCAATGTGATGTTAAACTTTAAACGTATGTTAAATGTAAATGTGATGTATAATGTTATACTGTATGTGGTAAAGTAAAATTTACAAAAAAATGTTTACATTGAATGCATTCAAAATCTCCATGAGACTCAAAATCTTCAGTGGTTTTCAAAAATATTTTTGAATACTGTTGGGCCTATCATGGTAATATTAATAAAGTCACAATATGTATTTTTAGCGCTATAGGTCGCTTATTCAAAACAAAGGTGTAGCTTGATGACGCAGAGCTTTTATTATGCTGCAGATGACCACTTCCGTTTCTTCTGGTCATGTGTGTGGGGTAACGCAGCGCTGCTTTATCACAATATATTAAAGCGTCTTTGGTGTTTCCATGGTTTCTACAAAATAAAACTGGAAATCGAGCGAAACTAATGTATGATGTCATTGATAGGTGACGCACAGACACGGTCCGTGTCCTGGTTAAAATGGTTTATTTCTCTGGATTTAAACATTCTTGGAAATTTGGGATAATGTAAGTACACAAGTCAACAAAATATGTAACTTTGTTCTAGTGGTTCTTGGATATTTGATGCAAAAAAATCTTACATATTGTGCCTTTAAATACAAATGTATGGATTTTAAAGAAAAACAAAACAATTCTGTCCAACGTTTAATCTGCATAAAAAAGTAAACCCAGTTGAGAACACTAAATTGATTAAAACTGTGATTAAAACTGGTCTAGTCCGGTTGTATTTTGCTGCTCTCAGAACAAAAGTATAGACAGTATTTAGAGGATCTCTTGATACTATACCTGTTCTGTTTGGATAAACTGGATTAACGATTTCTGCAGTATCAGCAAAACTATGTTCAGCACTATCTGTAATCAAACATACAAAAGGAATATTTATTTATATAACACTACTAGACAAATACAGTAAAACGACCACATCTGAGATCTTGATAAAGGCTGAAATTACTCCCAACCAAAAAAGAAAAGAAAAAGAAATAGTGTGAAGAAATACACAAATACACACAAACTAATCTAACGAAAAAAAAAAAAAGGTGGTCTGCTGAGATGGGGTGAGAACACTCTTGTCGGTGTTCACTCTCAAGCCAAGAGACCGAATGTGCTGAAGAGCAATGTCTCTGTGACAAGTCACCGACTCCCTGGAGTGAGCCAGGATGAGCCCGTCCAGGTAATTGAGAATACGGATGCCCTCAATGGGGCCAGAGCAGCATCCATACACTTTGTGAAAGTCCTCGGCGCCAGGGTGAGGCCCAAGGGAAGGACTTTGTATTCAAGATTCAATTGTATTGATAAGCCCTCCCTCCAAAGGCGAATGTGAGGAACTTCTGTGTCGTTGGACGACCTGAATATGGAAGTAGGCATCTTTCAGGTCTATCGTAACGAACCAGTCCCCCGCACGTATCTGAGATAAGATAGCCTTCAGCGTTAACATCTTGAACTTCCCTTTGTAAAGGGAGAAGTTCAGACGGCGAAGGTCTAGAATGGGCGAGGAAACGGGCGACCGCAAGCTCCCCAGACCGTGGTGGGTGGGGGATAACCCTGGTCACTCCTCCTATTAGAGAACTCCTTCTTAAAAGAGGGATGCTCTCTGGACTGAGAAGGGAAGGGGTTGGAAGAGTCCCTAGTCCTCCTAGACATAAACTGCTTGAAAGCAGCTGACTTGGCGGCTCTAAATTTCTCCACTACCGTGTTGACCACCTCCCTGGGTGTCCAGTAGGATGACCTTCTCCTCATCATGGATTTCCGTAAGGTTGAGCCACAGGTGGCGCTCTGCCGCCACCACGCCCACCATGGAATGTCCTATGGCACGAGCAGTGTGTTTAGTGGCTCTTAAGGCCAAATCCGTGGCCTTTCGCAGCTCTTTGACCGCTTCCGATGTCAAGCCGCCGCCCTCATCCATTTCCTTAAGAACATCCGCCTGGTAGGCTTGGAGGATGGCCATAGTATGAAGGGCCATGCCTGCCTGACCGGCTTCAGTGTAGGACTTCCCGATAAAGGCCGAAGTGGTCCTACATGGTTTAGTGGGAAGGGCGAGACTTCCACGAAGGGGCCGAGGAAGGAGAAAGATGAGTGACCAGCATGTCCTCAACCGCAGGGATGGCGGAATAGCCCTGTTCCACAGAACCAACAAGGTTGGTGAAGTCAGCGGCTGCTGCATTAGTTAAGCGGGCAGAGAAAGGCTGTTTCCAGGATCTGGAGATTTCACTATGCAGATCGCTGAAAAAGGGCAGCTTTCTCCACACTGGCATAGAATTAGGACCACTTAAAAACCTCTCGTCGAGTTTAGACGATTGAGACTCGCGGGGCTCGTCCGGCCAATCGATAGCGAGCTTCTCAGTAGCGCACAAAAGCACGTCGACAAGCTCTGCGTAGGCCGCAGAAGGCCGCGCTTCCTGGCCGCTAGGTGGGAAAGCGCAGTCGATTAAAGCAGGCCCGAAATCCTCGGAGTCGGACGCTGCAGTGAAAACAACATCATCTAGCCCGAAAGAAACTGACTCGCGCGCTTCCGGGCTAGGACATAAGTATTTGTGTGAAAACTCGACCGGCGGTCGGCGGTGATTGGTGATCAGTCTAAAACTTCACAAAAAGGACACAAAAGTATCACACAATGATACAGGGAGACGTGCGCCATATATGGAAAGTGTTCAGAGGCATACTATAAGGTTTTGCGAGAAAGAAACCGTATTATTCAGTCAAAACACTGAGCTCAGCCGTTACTCTGCACGCGCTCCTGTGAGTGTGTGTGCTAGCCGTCAGCGCTCACGCAATCATTATAGTATTATTGTATTATTTATTATTATTAACCTTAAAAGAGACGAGAGTCGCTGATTTCTCAAAATGATGTGTGCGCTTATCCTGGGTGCCATGACAACAGTGCGAGTTATAGTAATATGCTGACGGCTCACGTGCTCACAGGAACGCGCACGGAGTAACGGCCGAGCTCAGTGTTGTGACTGAATAATCGTTCACACAATAATCGTTTCCCTCCTGAACACTTTCCATATATGGCGCACATCTCACTGTATCATTGCATGATACTTTTGTATAATTTTTGTAAAGTTTTAGCCTGGATTTCACTGCCATTCACTGCCATGGAGGAGTGCGTTTTTTTTTTTTTTTTTTTTTGCTTATGAGATCCGAAAAAGATAGAAAGACATTTGGCCAACAGCAGGGTGACTTTATTTACATTCCAGGGTGACTCTAAAAGTTTTATTTATTTATTTATTTATTTATTTATTTATTTATTTATTTATTTATTTATTATTATAATAAGTAATAATAATAATAATAATAATAATAATAATAATAATAATAAAATATCACAGGACAAAGTGAAATTCCATTAAAATGTCCAATAGAGATTCCAGAATGTCCAATAAGATCCTACAGGATAAACTGAAATTCCAATAGGATTTTTTGAGAAGGGCGCTGTACCTACATGATGGACCAGTCCGTGGAAAATAAATAAATAAATAACCTTGTATCTGCCCCAAAGTGCGCGGCCCACCGGGAAAATGCCCAGTATGCCAGATTACCAGTCCAGCCCTGGTTTAAACACAGATGAGCCATTCCACCAAATGGGTAACATTTCAGTCCCCAGGACACAGTATGTATAAATTTGCATGGAAATAAACTTTAAAATACAATTTATTATTAAACAAAGTTTCTGAATAATAACATAACTGCAAATTTAAAAATATATAATTTAAAACATGAATAAAGTACTGAGAAAAAAATAAATAAAAAAATATATATATATATATAAGAAATCACAGACTGGCTTATCGACATGGCGCTATTGGAGGGGGTCGTTGCCTGCTGATCACACTCTTGTGGTCTGATTGGTTGAAGGACTATCCAATTGCAGAGTCATTTGAATAATGCTCGTTGATCCCGCCTCTTGTGCAGTAGAAAATACAGAGCAGACTCTCCAGACTGATGTTCAGTCTTAAATTGAGCTTGGTCTGGTGATAGCCAGACAAGTTATTCATGTGAAAAATAACAGGACTGAGTAAAAGTAACAGGAGTGAGTAGAGTCCTCTGTTTTGTTGATTTAAAAGTGTGAATATTAGTTGATATAATATTCACCTGATTTATGAGTTTTACAAAATTCAAGACTCCTTCGCTGTGAAGTACTAGCACATAGTACATCCCTTCAACACAGAAATCTCACTCACACACATGCACACATGGTTATGTACACGCTCTCTCTCACACACACATGCACACACATATGAACACTCATTCCTGTTACCAGTGTTCATTCCTGTTACTAAATTTGAATTTCTTTCTAAAAATAAATAAATAAATAATAGTAATAATAAAAGTTAAACCACTGTTTTTATCAGTTTTGTTTGGACCATCATGTATACATTTGTTTTAATAAATCAAATAAAAAAATAAAAAATAAAAATAAAAAAATAGCTAAACTTGTGGCTTCAGTCTTCTTTAAAATGAATAAATTGATTTGTGTTTTTATTCAAATACACATTGTCTTCATATATTGTTTTTAGACACAAATATGGCTGTATGTTTACTTTCTTCATTGACACAGATGAAAATGAAAAGACTATCAGTCAAAGCTCAGCTTTAGGAGGGGAAGAGACTGAGAGAAAAAGAAAGTGAGCAGGTATGACAAATAATCTACTGCCCACTAACATGGGTTTGAAAGTTATTTATTATTATTATTATTATTATTAGCCTTCAAACATCTTTAAATGACATGTAGACAGAAAAATCTACATTTTCTCGGGGGAGCATGGCCCCTGAACCCCCCTAAATAGCTCAAATTTGGGACCTCGCTGGTTTTAAAACTCTGCCTATACACTGTCAATAAAAAAGGTACATTGCTGGGCGGTACAATAAGGTACACAACCGAAAAGGCACTACTATATGTACCTTTTAAGGTACTAATATGTACCATTTAGGGGTGAGTAAGGTACAAAGATGAACCTTTTCACTGTTGTACCTTAGGGTACCGCCCCAGAGACAGCACTGTACCTTTTTTTCTGAAAGTGTACGGCCCTGTAGGCTATTTGGGATAATAAGCCTATATTATTTTTATTCGAGCACAGTAACAATAATACAAATATAATAAAAAGTAGTTCAGTGTCAGTTACTCGCGTTAACGTGCACCAGCAGAAATATACCAGAAGTCGTCACTCATTTTTATCATGCGTAATTGAACTTACCGTTAAAAATGGCAGTGCATGTGTGCGCATATAGAATTAAAAACAAGATAGTTTGGGTTCCCATGATGTGTGAACTATTGTCCGTTTCTGGAATAAAAGGTGAATTTCAGTACGAAAAAAAATCTCTTCAAACTGAAGAAAGAAAGTGTGAAGTCTTCAGTCGCCGTCTGTACTGTGATGTGGCTCGAGCGAGGATGTGCGTTATAATGTAATGACATCACCGACCCTACGTCCCATACGTCCCTTCGACTGTTATTATAAAACCCAGACAGTGTGTCTGACTGTCCCACAGCGCCCCTGGGAAAGTAGACAGCAACTTAACCTTCACAGCTCAACATGACAGAAAATGAAACTAAGACAGACAGATCTGTGTGATATATAGATAGACAGACAGACAGACAGACAGACAGACAGATAGATAGATAGATAGATAGATAGATAGATAGATAGATAGATAGATAGATAGATAGATAGATAGATAGATAGATAGATAGATAGATAGATAGATAGATAGATAGATAGATAGATAGATAGATAGATAAAAAATGTGCATTCTGATTATGATCATCAATGTATTTGAATACACAATTATAGTTTTTTTACATTTATTTTTATCTTTATTGCAGGCTATTTATTATGAATGATTTATCACTGATTTATGCACATTATTTTTTTAAATTAATTTTCCCTCATAATCTTTAATCAAATGAACTTCCCCTCCCTCTTACAGTGAAATCTCTTCTCTTCTCTTCTCTTCTCTTCTCTTCTCTTCTCTTCTCTTCTCTTCTCTTCTCTCTCTCTTCTCTTCTCTTCTCTTCTCTCTCTCTTCTCTTCTCTTCTCTCTTCTCTAATGATATGTTTACTGGCATGAGGGCTGGACAAACTGTTTTCTCACAACCTTGATTTGAAAAAAAAAAAGAAAAAAAAGAAAAAGAAAGCACACACATTTAATCACCATCTGTCCATGAATAAAGGTTTTTATTTAGAGTCTAAATAGTAACATTCCATTCACAGGACTTAGAATGCAGAATGCCAATGATAGAACACTTTTTTTTTGAATGATCTGACAAATTAAAACAAAGCAACACATTGTTATGGATTATGCAGTTCTAAGGGTACAGGAAACATCACCTTTTCCAAATAAACATGCTTTAGTACTTGAGCAGTACTTGACCAACTGTTTGGCCCCTGTTTTAGAAATCCCCCCAATGTAAAGTCCACGGATCGCCAGCAGACACACACACACACACACACGCACACACGCACGCACGCACACACACACACATGTACATGTACGTCACCTTTATTTATATAGCGCTTTTTACAATGACAATTGTTTCAAAGCAGCTTCACAGTGATAACAGGAAAATAATGCATTCTGGTGAAACGGTGGTGTTATCCTGCTAATTTCAAGTATCATATAGTGTCAATGCGGGCAGATCGGTTATATAGTTGAAATTAAGGTGTCCCCAACTGAGCAAGCCAAAAGCCAGAGGCAACGGTGGCAAGGAACCAAAACTCCTTCAGGGCCAGAATGGAGAAAAAAAAACCTTGGGAGAAACCAGGCTCAGTCGGGGTGCCAGTTCTCCTCTGGCCGACGAACAAACCGTGTATGATTATAATTCTGGCAACATTGCTGGTCTTAATTCATATTAGGCAAATAGATATTCGTAAGATTGTTCGTAAGATTGGAGTCGTCATGCCGGGACGGGTTTAATGAGGATGTCGTGTCGATGCGGCATTCCGTTTCGAGAAATGGAGCCATCATTATAAAAATTGTGTGTAAGCAATTTTAGAAAACTGTAACACGCAAAGAAAATATTGTTGTAATAACACTGCTGTAATATTACAACATCAATTGTAGATCTACTAAAACAAACCTGCAGAAGTTTTATAATATATATATATATATATATATATATATATATATATATATATATATATATATATATATATATATATATAGATCAGATCATGCAGATATTAAGGTACTGTTGAATGCTTTATTCATATTAAATTTTGAGCTTGTAATGTCAATAATAATTACATGTAATGTTGTAAAGCCCCTGTGCACCTTGCACATTACATGGATTAATTTTACTGCTCCCCTGTTCCATGTGAAATAAATACTAATAGAAATATGTTTTTGATCATTCACAAGTTTTAAATGCCTTCTTTGTTACAATTTTGAGTTTATTCAATATTTAATTATTATTAAATAAGTTCAAGTTGTTGATTTGAAAGTATTTGTGTAGCAATATTTGAAATGATCTGTATCTTATCATTTATAAAACATACTTAACTGGTCCTGTTTTCTTTTCTGGGCTTTGCTTGTTTGTCCAAATATCTGCTCGCTGCATGAGGGACAGGTGATAATGTTCTGGAAGGGGGCTATAAATTCTATTAGTATGATAGTAGAGGGCACAAGTTAGCTAGCGGTATTGTGTGATTTTGTGGAATGTGTGAATTCTTTACAATATGTAAGTATCATAGGGATAGGGAAAATAACCTGTGTTTTTTTTTTCTTTTTTTTTTTCTCCCATTTCAGAATGCCACCAGCAGGAAATATCATATTATCTACAAAGTGTATGATGCCATTGATGCCGTCCAAAATGGGAACAGTGATATGGATTCTGATACAAGTGATGAATGGATGTGGAGATGCCTGTGAACTGGAAAAGTGAAATAAACAACCCAGTGACCACCCATCTGATGATTATATGGACATCATGACAAAATCAAGTCATTCAAGACAGACCATGCCCTGTGACAGGTATTGCTGGATTGTATCAGTCCCAAAACTGATTTTTCAGGTCAGGATATCACTAATGAATGTCTCCTGTCCTACACCACTGGAGTATTTCTGAAAGTTTGTGTCAGAAGATATGAACACACAATAGAGGGTGCTACAGACACTGTGGTAAAAGCTACACCAACACACTTTGCAGCAAGTGCAGTGTCCACCTCTGCTTCTCCTAGGACAAGAACTGCCTTTGGGACTCATAACTCATAACTGAATATGGCTATGAACGGAGCCAAATCATGTAAATGCCAAAGTTTTGTAAATACAATCTGAACATATTTTTTATAATGAAAAATCTTTCATAAAAATATGACTTTGTCCAATTATTAATATTGTGTGATTATTAGTGTATCCTGTTATGGAGCTACATAAGCAGTACACCCTGCAAATGAGCCCTCATGATGTTCTCTGCATTTGTTCAGACAGTGAGTGATACCCAACAGGCCCAAAGTTGCAGTATTACAACATTTCCTAAAACTTACTAAAATGTCCAAAATATTGTTTTTGCATTAGAGGCCTCCTGCGACAACATGTAAAAGGTGGAAATAATTGTTTTTTAATATTTGGGTCTTTCAGGTTTAAGAACAATGTGCATTTACTTTTAAACTGTAACATATAAGTTTAGCATATGCATTATGGTGATGAATCGGTCAGGGAATGTGTTAAGGGAAATAAAGAGAATCATTTTCTAATTCAGTTCTCAAAGCACAATGTTATTACACTTATTCAAAGAGGTTTCTTGCCACCTTTTGATATAATGCCAATTTTTTTAATTGTAATTAATGTAAAATAAAACAATAATGACACTTTTATTTACTCAGAATAAATTAATCACGGCTGACTTTGAAAGCGCATGTGTTTGTAAATGAAAACTTTACTTTTGTCTTTATGTAACGCTGCCTCCTCGCCACTAGATGTCCGTATAAATACATCGACCAGCGCGACTTACACAAAACATCTGACCGACCGACAGACTGACTGACTGAGTGAGTGCACTCTCTTCTGTTTATCGTTATTGTGTAATATTAATTTAGCTGGAATTAGAAGCAGATGTGGTTTGAGCTCTAAGACATTTTTACAGTTTAGTTATTGGGTTTGAAGCTTGAGTATTTATGGATGCATCACCTTCCATTAATCATAATAAATTAGCAACGCATGATTCACTGAACAATAAAAATTAAACTTTCCTGCTTTCAGGCTAGTTTACAGTGTGAGATATTAATATTAGAGATGTCAATTTAACATACTAATTTAGTGCAATTTTTAAAATATATATTGAAAATAGCTAGGTAAATTAATCATGTCAGTTAATACATGTAGCCAATACATGTACATGTAATGCATAGACATATTACAGTATTTGTGTCTTATTTTTCCTTTAAAATACGTATATTGTCAGAAAGAAGAGCACTGTTTCTGTTCTGTTTCTTCACTTCTGAGACCATGCATTTAATTACTATATTTTATAATACTGTATGCTTACCTACTGATAGATTTTATGTTGGTCTCAGCATTGAAAGAAATGGGACAGAAGGTTTTCTCTGTATGTGGAAGCTGTATTCTCTATGTTCCTATGTTTAACATATGGGACCAGTCCCTATAAGGAATAGGTTTCTGCTAAGGGTTTCTGTTGATATTGAAGGGTCTTCAGGAGCTCAAGGAGAGCCTGGATGGTGGACAAGGAGAGTACCATATTTAGACTTGTTTTTCTATATGCATCACATTCCTATAACCTGAGATATAGGATGTACTCTCTCTCATTGGTTAAACCTTTTCTACACCCCTTTTATTCTTTGTATATAACTATCAATCCTACATCAATTAAAATGAGATGTTACACTCTCCCTCAGCGCTGAGTATCTGTTCATTCAATTGCCAATGCAGAAAACTGGGATGAGGCACGAAGGGCAAAAACCTAACACCTACACATCCTTTTGCAATCCTAACGCCAATACAAAATTACATACAATACAAAATTGGTTTTTACTGCTTGTTCAAATTGCTTAATTAAAATGAGCTTGTGCAACATAATTGCTATACATTTTGTCCTAACTTAATTTGATTGTGTTCAATCCACTTAAATATAAGTCAAATTTAAGTTTACTTGTGTTGAGATTGTACAGCCGCACAGTCTCCTCAAAGCATTGGATTCATCCATGCTGTGCTGTGCTGAGGCACAAATTACATAAAGTTGATAATTCTGCGAATAACTGCAACTGCAGATTTTGAACAGAGATGTCGACACAGAGGAAAAAACTACGGAGCTTTATTTGGGTCACTTAAAATGTATTCATTCCATGAAGTTGAAGTTACATGAACAAATTATGTTTGTTTAACTTAATTGATTCATGTGGGACCGATGTACACAATTAAATCATGTAAATCCAACACACTTTTTCAGTGTACAGCTGAATCTGACTTACTGTAACCTGTATAACTCTCTTTGTTTTCTGAATATCATTCAGAATGCCTTTGTTGTAAACCTATAACACCAGCACAAGTGACACGCAGATGTACAGGAAGCGCATGCATCCTGACATTTCTAACACATTCAGTCGCTCAGACAGTCAGTCTCCTTTTTATTTTTTTATAATTTTTTTTTTATTAAACATTTACTTACAAAATACAAAAGTGAAGATCCAGAAGCCAGAAAACAGAGCCAGACGTTTGGGACGGACAAACATCACATTTTAATTCGGAGAAAGAAAAATAAATAAAAATAGAACTAAATAAATAAATGAGGAAGTCAATTAAACACAATCCTCCCCACAAAACATAAAATAATAATAATGAAAAATATAATAATTATACAAAACGCCAAAAAGTGAGCATACATTCAAAGTTCAAAGGTAGATAAGTACAAACCCAATTCCAAAAAAGTTGGGACACTGTATAAATTGTGAATAAAATCAGAATGCAATGATGTGGAAGTTTCAAATTTCAATATTTTATTCAGAATACAACATAGATGACATATCAAATGTTTAAACTGAGAAAATGTATAATTTTAAGGGAAAAATAAGTTGATTTTAAATTTCATGGCATCAACACATCTCAAAAAAGTTGGGACAAGGCCATGTTTCCCACTGTGTGGCATCCCCTCTTCTTTTTATAACAGTCTGCAAACGTCTGGGGACTGAGGAGACAAGTTGCTCAAGTTTAGGAATAGGAATGTTGTCCCATTCTTGTCTAATACAGGCTTCTAGTTGCTCAACTGTCTTAGGTCTTCTTTGTCGCATCTTCCTCTTTATGATGCGCCAAATGTTTTCTATGGATGAAAGATCTGGACTGCAGGCTGGCCATTTCAGTACCCGGATCCTTCTATGCAGCCATGATGTTGTAATTGATGCAGTATGTGGTCTGGCATTGTCATGCTGGAAAATGCAAGGTCTTCCCTGAAAGAGATGACGTCTGGATGGGAGCATATGTTGTTCTAGAACTTGGATATACCTTTCAGCATTGATGGTGACTTTCCAGATGTGTAAGCTGCCCATGCCACACGCACTCATGCAATCCCATCAGAGATGCAGGCTTCTGAACTGAGCGCTGAGAACAACTTGGGTTGTCCTTGTCCTCTTTAGTCCGGATGACATGGCGGCCCAGTTTTCCAAAAAGAACTTCAAATTTTGATTGGTCTGACCTCAGAACAGTTTTCCATTTTAAATGAGCCTTGGCCCAGAGAAAACGCCTGTGCTTCTGGATCATGTTTAGATATGGCTTCTTTTTTGACCTATAGAGTTTTAGCCGCTAACGGTGAATGGCACGGCGGATTGTGTTCACTGACAATGTTTTCTGGAAGTATTCCTGAGCCCATGTTGTGATTTCCATTACAGTAGCATTCCTGTATGTGATGCAGTGCCGTCTAAGGGCCCAAAGATCACGGGCATCCAGTATGGTTTTCCGGCCTTGACCCTACGCACAGAGATTGTTCCAGATTCTCTGAATCTTTGGATGATATTATGCACTGTAGATGATGATAACTTCAAACTCTTTGCAGTTTTTCTCTGAGAAACTCCTTTCTGATATTGCTCCACTATTTTTGGACGCAGCATTGGGGGAATTGGTGATCCTCTGCCCATCTTGACTTCTGAGAGACACTGCCACTCTGAGAGGCTCTTTTTATACCCAATCATGTTGTCAATTGACCTAATAAGTTGCAAATTGGTCCTCCAGCTGTTCCTTATATGTACATTTAACTTTTCCGGCCTCTTATTGCTACCTGTCCCAACTTTTTGGAATGTGTAGCTCTCATGAAATCCAAAATGAGCCAATATTTGGCATGACATTTCAAAATGTCCCACTTTCAACATTTGATATGTTATCTATATTCTATTGTGAATAAAATATAAGTTTATGAGATTTGTAAATTATTGCATTCCTTTTTTATTCACAATTTGTTCAGTGTCCCAACTTTTTTGGAATCGGTTTGTAGTTTATTGTGATATAAGATTTTGTTCATATCGCCCACCCCTATTAAGGTAAGCATCTGTTAAAGAAATGTTATGATAAACTTTCAATATTTCAGTAGTATGTCAAGCTTGAAATTAGCCTGACATGGCCAACTTTTATTTTGATTTAAAGTTGTTGGTGCAATTTTCACTACTAACATTACTATTTTGCCAACAAATATTTTAATGCGTTAATTTGTGTTAGTAACAAGCAAATCTTACCTACTCCACCTTTCTCAGCTCTCAGGCACACCATCATGGAGCTGGCTGGGGTGTTGATCCACCTAACACACAAGGTAAAAGAGCAATAATTAGGCATGAGGAAATCAAACACATTCACAGCATTTAAAGACAATCTAATACTTAATATATATAAACTTACATTATCTTTTCAATCAATAGTGCAAACCTTTTCTGTCCTGAGACCCTCGGGTGACCACCAAGGAAGAGAGCAGAGTATGTTACCTACAAATTATATTTTTTACATATATTGTTGCAAACCATCAGCAGCAGCTTACTTTAAGTTTTTATTTACCAAGTCCCCCATTTTGAGCTCCAGTGTGTCCCTTAAGCAAACCAGGAAAAGAGTGAAAATGTCACATTATTTAGGGTGAAATGTAACCCAGACATGTTCCACCAAGGCAGAGGCACGCGTAACGACACGTCTTACACTGAAAACCTCACAGTAAATTTTTATTTACAGGTACTTCTGGTGTGAGACAGGAAAATCCAGTCTTGAATCTTGTACCAAATCAATGTACATGTAAGTCATTCATCAATAAAATAATAATAAAACAAAAAACACCATTATTTTACTCAAAGCTACATAACAAATTAAATGATATTCTGTATTGCAGGTGTAGAAAGGGCAATTCTGAAAACACTAGAGAAGATGGACATGAAGATCAACCACCTGACTTCACTGGTCCAGTCTCTAGTGGGAACGACTGAAGATCTAGACCAGCTGGAACAAAGTTTATTAGACAGAAGGTTTATGCAGAGAATGGTAAGAATCAATGGAATGTTCAACCTACAACTACTAATGAAATGTAGAGTGCATGTTACACGCTTCATGTCAAAAAGTCTGAAATTAAGATGCTCGTATGCTCCCCAAGGCTGCATTTATTTGATCAGAAATGCAGTGAAAACAGTAACAGTGAAATATTATTACAATTTTAAATAACTTTTTCATTTGAATATATTGTAAAATGTAATTTATTCTGATCAAAGCTCAATTTTCAGCATCATTACTCCAGTCTTCAGTGTCACACGATATTCTAATAAGCTGTATTATTATCAATGTAAAAATTGTTCCCTTTCAGTCGGTCACGTTCGACGTACGTCGGAACTGACCGACGAATTGGGATCTGTTTTCAGAGACCAATCTACTTCGAGTGATTAAAAACGAGCCAATGGACATTGGCATGCGGTTCACGCATTCCACGCACCGCCCCGCAGCGCGGGTATAAACATGGAAGTGGAAGTACCGCATATTGCTTTTTAACTTCGGGCGAACGGTTTGCTGTATCAAGCTGTTTCTATGAAGAGTGTTTAGACGAGTCTCGAGGAGGATCGCTCTCTTACCTGGGTGCTGGTGTGACGGCGCGAGTCAGCGAGTGGCCGCTGCAACATACACTGTCTCTGTGTTGGTTGGCTGGGCGTTTCCATTCTTGAGTGCTCACACGCAGGCTTGCTATCGGACTGCTGTGAGCCGCGGCCATCTTCCTGAGTGCTTCAGCACTTCTAAAGAGCATTTCCTTCTAAAAGAGCAACACGGTTTGACTCTGCGTCTTTTTCAAGACGTCATTCAAACCGTGTGTTTCTGGATGCGGTTGTTTCCTGTCCTCATTTGACGGCCACGATCTCTCTCGAACATAAACATGCGAGATTGCGTTCGTGGGTGATTCATACTCTCTCAGGAGAGTGTGATCACGTCGGCGCGCAGTTCGTCTTACCTTTCTCATAAGGGCTTGGGCGTTCAGCGCGCCGTGTGCCGTCGAGCGGCCGGCTGACAGCGCAGGTTGCCACGGCAACCCAGCGCGTCACTCGGCGCTCTGGATGCGCGGTCGAGACTATGAAACCTCAAACGGGGTTGAGTCCCTTTGCCTATTCCCTGATCTAGTTCCTTTTCTGGTGCACCAGAAAAGGGCTACTGGCTAATAAGCCTGGGTGACCTGAGGGCTACAGTGGGGTTTCCCCGCCGGGTACATCCCCTCAGGCCCCCACTCCTCTAGCATCACAAGCATGCTGAGACTGTGTTTGTGGGTGGTTCACATTCTCTCATGAGAACGTGACCACGTCAGCGCGTTGTTCGTCTTCCCTTTTTCAAAGGCTGGAGCGTTCAGCGCGCTGTGTGCCATTCTGATGGCCACGCTCACAGTCGCACATGCCTGCTGGTAGCTTACAGATGGGATTGCTGGTTCCAAAAAAAAAAAAAGGGGGACCTAGCATTTCATTTGGGGCTCTGGCAGAGGACAGATGTCAATTGCTGCATCGGAGAAAGGGAAATATGGAACACCAAAAGGGCATAATCTGTATAAGTGTTTTTTCCCTCTCTCACTACCCTCTGTCCTGCATGCATGAGGGTAGTCCCGACCCAGGGGTTATGCAGGAACTGCGTGCGGTGATGGACCTCGCGCTTCGGGCGACGAAAGTCACCGCACGCTCCCTGGGTCAGGCGATATCACACTAGTGGTCCAGGAATGTCACCTGGGGCTAAACCTGGCAGAGATGCTTGAGCCCGGCAAAGTTCGGTTTCTCAATGCCCCTGTCTGTCAGGCTGGCCTCTTCGGCGACGCCATCGAGAACTTCGCCCAACAGTTCTTGGTGGCCCAGTAGCAGACGGAGGCAGTTCTTGGTGGCCCAGTAGCAGACGGAGGCAAAAAAAAAAAAAAACCTGTCCCGATGACCAGCTGCTGCCTTCACCCAGTCATCGGTTACAGTGTCTCTGCCTGCTTGTCGCCGAGGGCGTCCCCCCCCTGCGTCTGCCCCTGCTAAAGCCAAGCAACAGCCTCCACCCAGGCAGCAGGTGGCCGGGCGCATGGGAGGCACCCAACCCGTCCAGGGTCCCGTGAAACCTGCAAGCGGCCCTGAAACGGGTGGCCCAGTGAGAAGGGGATCTGCTCTTGGGGAGGCGGTGTCCGCACCCCCATCCCCAGAGGAGGACTGAGGGGAGACTAGGTTTCGATCCTGCCACTGGCTCTCCGGAGTCCAGTGGTACCCACTTTCTCAAAAGAGCAGTGTCCTCCCTCTCTGGGCTCCAGGAGGGTCAGGTGGGCAGTGTGCGACGCCTCCAAGCCTTGCCACTCCTTGCCTCCCCTCCTTTCGCCAGTGGACAGCAGTGTGGGCACCGAGGACGCCACCAGGCCTTCTCACCCACACTCTGCCCTACCCTGGAATGTTCAGACGATTTCCGGGCCGCCTCCGGGCCTCCCGGGTCGGATCTGAGCATTCCACCTTCCTGCCTCCCCCAGGCAGGGGGCAGCAGAGTGGGCACCGAGGACGCCACCGAGCCTTCTCACCCACACTCTGCCCCACCCTGGGAGGCTCAGACAACACTCCGGGCCGCCCCTGGGCCACCCGAGTCGGGTCCGAGCCTCCCACCTCGCTGCCCCACCCCGGGTACGTCTGTGGTGCCGTTGGTCCTGCTTGTCCGGTTCTGGGGGCCTGGCTAGAGCTCCCCAGGCCGCCTCGCTGGATCATCTGTACCATCAGACTCGGCTACGCGGTTCAGTTCGCTCGCCGGCCTCCCAAGTTCAGGGGCATCCTCTTCACCTCCGGGCGGAGCAGCGATGCCCATGTCTTGCGGTCAGAGATCGGAGTCCTACTGGCGAAGGACACGATCAAGCCGGTTCCTCCAGCCGATATGAAGTCAGGGTTCTACAGCCCTTACTTCATTGTACCCAAGAAAGGGGTGGGTTAAGACCAATCTTGGACCTGCGTGTCCTGAATCGGGCCCTGCACAAGCTCCCGTTCAGAATCTTGATGCAAAAAACGCATTTTCGAATGCATTCGTCCCCAAGATTGGTTTGCAGCGATCGACCTGAAGGACGCGTACTTCATGTCTCCATTCTCCTGAGACGCAGACCGTTCCTATGCTTTGCGTTTGAGGAGAGGGCATGTCAGTACAAAGTCCTGCCCTTCGGGCTGTCCCTGTCGCCTCAACGACTTCACGAAAGTTGCAGAGGCAGCCATTGTTCTGCTCCAAGAACGTGGCGTTCGCATCCTCAACTACCTTGACGACTGGCCCATACTAGCCCAGTCGCGAGAGCAGTTGTGCGAACATAGGGACCTGGTGCTCCGTCACCTCAGCTTGTTGGGCCTTCGGTCGACCGAGAAAGAGCAAACTCTGTCCCACACAGAGGATCTCTTATCTCGGTATGGAGCTGGATCCGGTCAATCGAACTGCGCCTCACAGAGGAGCGAAGTTCGATCGGTGCTGAACTGCTTGAATACGTTCAAAGCCAGGACAGCGGTCCCACTGAAGTTCTTTCAGAGGCTCCTGGGGCATATGGCATCTGCAGCCGTGTAACGCCGCCGGATTGCTACATATGAGACCGCTTCAGCACTGGCTTCACGGCCGAGTCCCGAGATGGGTGTGGCAGAGCGGCAAGTACCGGTCTCAGTTACCCCTTACTGCCGCCAAACCTTCAGCCCGTGGGCGGACCCTTCGTTTCTACTGGGCGGGAGTGCCCATAGAACAGGTGTCCAGGCATGCTGTGGTCTTCACGGATGCCTCATCCACCGGCTGGGGGGCCACGTACAACGGGCATGCAGTTTCGGGTCTGTGGACGGGGCCCCAACTGCATTGGCATATCAATTGCCTAGAGCTACTGGCAGTACGTCTTGCTCTGGGCTGCCTAAAAAAAGCCGCTACAGGGCAAGCACGTACTGGTCCGCACGGACAGCACTGCGGCCGTTGCGTACATCAACCGTCAGGGTGGTCTACGCTCCCGTTGCATGCTCCGGCTCGCCCGCCATCTCCTCCTTTGGAGTCGGAAGCATCTGAGGTCGCTTCGCGCCATTCACATCCCAGGTGTGCTCAACCGGACAGCCGACGAGCTCTCACGGCAGCCGACACCTCCGGGGGAGTGGCGACTCCATCCCCAGGTGGTCCAGCTGATATGGGGCCTCTTCGGAGCCGCACAGGTAGACCTGTTTGACTCTCCAGAGTCGACCCATTGCCAGCTGTATTGCTCCCTGACCGGGGGCACCCTCGGCACGGATGCACTGGCACACAGCTGGCCCCGGGGTCTACGCAAGTATGCGTTCCCCCCAGTGAGCCTTCTCGCACAGACACTGTGCAAAGTCAGGGAGGACAAGGAGCAGGTCTTGCTAGTTGCGCCCTACTGGCCCAACCGGACCTGGTTCTCTGAACTAACTCTCCTCGCGACAGCACCTCCCTGGCCCATTCCTCTGAGGAAGGACCTACTTTCTCAGGACGGGGCGCACTATGGCACCCCGTCCAGACCTCTGGAAACTCCATGTCTGGTCCCTGGGCGGACGCGGAGTTCTAGGTGGTCTACCACAGGCAGTGGTGGACACCATCACTTCCGCTAGAGCCCCCTCTCGAGGCGCCTCTATGCATTGAAGTGGAACCTGTTCGTTGAGTGGTGTTCTTCTCTCCGCGAAGACCCCCGAAGGTGTTCGGTTAGCGCCGTGCTTTCCTTCCTGCAAGATGGGTTGGAGCGAAGGCTGTCTCCCTCCACCCTTAAAGTGTATGTCGCGGCAATAGCGGCATATCACGATGCAGTTGATGGTAAATCCTTAGGGAAGCACGACCTAATCGTCAGGTCCTCAGGGGTGCGAGGAGGCTGAATCCTCCTCGTCCAAACCCGGTACCCTCTTGGGACTTAGCTCTGGTGCTGAGAGCACTCCAGAGCACTCCAGAGCCCTCCCTTCGAGCCTCTGCAGTCCATTTGAGCTGAATATCCTGTCCATGAAGACAGTACTCTTGGTTGCATTGGCCTCCATCAAGAGGGTAGGGGACCTGCACACACTTTCGGTCAACGAATCGTGCCTAGAATTCGGGCCAGGTAACTCTCACGTTGTCCTGAGACCCCGGCCCGGATACGTGCCCAAGGTTCCCACCACTCCTTTCCGGGACCAGGTGGTGAACCTGCAAGCGCTGCCTTCGGAGGAGGCAGACCCAGCCCTGGCTTTGCTCTGTCCCGTCCGTGCTCTCCGCGCCTACGTGGACCGAACTCGAAGCCTTAGGACCTCAGAACAGCTCTTCATCTGTTACGGAGGCCAGCAGAAGGGAAAGGCTGTCTCCAAGCAGAGGTTAGCCCACTGGATAGTGGATGCTATTGTCTTGGCGTACCAGTCCCAAGACGTGCCCTGCCCGTTCAGGTTGCGAGCGCACTCAACTAGGAGTGTAGCCTCCTCCTGGGCGCTGGCTCAGGGCGCCTAACAGATATATGTAGGGCTGCGGGCTGGGCGACACCTAACATGTTCGCTAGATTATATAGCCTCCGTGTAGAGTCGGTATCTTTCCGTGTACTCGCCCCCAGTGGCCAGTAGCGCGAAGTGCCCGTTCTAGTGTCGGCTTGCGACGCCATTTCCGCCCTCTGGGCCGGATGCGTGCGTTATTTATCTCCAGTCGTGTTCCCCAGAAAATGGCGAACCCTGTCGAGCTCCTCCGTCACCCCTTCGGTGTCAGACGTTGCGGCCGTCTGATGCCAGGCCTGCACCCGTATGCTTGTGGAACGTGTGTGTAGGCTGGGTTCCATATGTAGCGGTTCCCTAACGGCAACCCCATATGTGTATTCTCCACGGTACCAGCTACCCTACTCGGCTAGCCCCAGAGTCTTTCCCTCAGTCGCTCTGTCGTCTCTGGCGGTGTTCTTCCCCCCTGGGATCAGGCTGGATCCACCCCAGAGACTGCCATATGTTGTACTACCCTGATAGGCTAGTCCTTATGCGTAATTTGCCACCTCTCCTCCGTTGAGGCACGTGGCCCCGCAGCGTTCCGTTCCCAAACGGGCACGCTTTCCCAGCGTTATCCAATAGTCACTCTGAGTGGGTCTTGCAGGAACAGCAGTGACTGTCCTTCCCTGCCTGGAGCCCTGACTTCCTCTCCAATGAAGGAGCGGTCCAGTGAGCTCAAGCAGGGAGCTGGAAGGGCCAGCATCCTGGCGTTTTGGTAGGGATCCCAATTGTCGGTCAGTTCGGCGTGCGCCGAACGTGACCGACTGAAAGGGAACGTCTCGGTTACGTATGTAACCCTCATTCCCTGAAGGAGGGAACGGAGACGTACGTCCCGTCGCCAGGTGCTGTGCTTCAGCTGAAGGCCGAGTCACTTGTCTCGGCTCCTCAGTTGAAAAGCAATATGCGGTACTTCCACTTCGTGTTTATACCGCGCGCTGCGGGCGGTGCGTGGAATGCGTGAACCGCATGCCAATGTCCATTGGCCCGTTTTTAATCACTCAAGTAGATTGGTCTCTGAAAACAGATCCCACCCGCCGGGTCAGTTCCGGCGTCGCTCCGCTCCCTCCTTCAGGGAACGAGGGTTACATACGTAACCGAGACGTTTTTGCTGCTTCATATTTTTGAGGAAACATGGTGATCCTTATTTAGAATTCTTTGATTAATAGAAAGTTCAAATGAACAGCATTTATTTGAAATGCTAATCTTCTGTAATGTTATAAATGTGTTTGTCATTTTTTGATATGTGCTGATTAAAATAGTTACTTACCCTAAACTTTTGAATGGTAGTTTATCACAGTTTCCACAAAACTGTTTTCAACATTGATAATTATCAGAAAAGTTTCTTGAGCAGCAAATCAGCATATTAGAATGGTTTCTGAAAATTCAGCTTTACAAAGCAGGAAGTGCTGTACAAAATAGAGAACAGTTCTTATAAATAATATATATATTTTGGATCAAATCAATGCAGTCTTGGTGAACATGATCAGACTTTCAGAAACATTACAAAATATTAATTATTCCAAACTTTTGACAGGTGTTTAGTACAGTACAGAAGAGGTCCATCTTTATGCTAAAATATTACTTAATGTACCTGTTGAAGGTGAACGGATTATCCATCAATGCGGGCCAACAATGAAGAAGACCGTATGGAGAATCTGCTTCAAGGTCAGCAGGACATTTATAAAAGACTTCCTACGCTCGGCCCCAGGGAGGGTGTAATTGTTTGTTATTTATATTTTATGTGTATATGTTCTAGATATAAAGTGTACTGTTTTGTTTGAATGTATGTTATATATTTATAATGAATAATTTTTATTCTTTTTTGCCTATTAGTAATAAATGTACAAAAAAATAAAATAAAAAATGACACACCAAATTGCGTTTTATTCTAGGTCTATTCTAGGTTTTATTCTAGGTTCAGAAAAGTGTGGTTTACTTCACGTGCAGTAAACACCTTGTTCACTAGCTAACTAACAGGTGATTATCATATCTAACCCAATCAACATTATTTCCTCTGCGAGCGTCCATGTGAAGAACGAGAAATACACGCCATCCATTTCACAGGTTTCTGGTAATAATATAACCACTTTAATCATATTAGTTGAAGAGAGATACACATTTTTCCACTCATTAGGCAAATATTTTGATTTAAGAAGGAATGATTTCATGAATGAGTGACAGTGTCAACACAATTATATACATATTTAAAAATCTTTGAACAGTAGTTTATTAGCACGTTGTTCAGACCTGGAGAACAGAATAAAAAAATAGAGAAAAATATTTTTAAAAGATAAAATATAAGCTTGTTTGAAAACTAGTCCCTATATTGTAAATAAGTTTGTTCAGTTCACTTAGCTATAAAATATAATAATCTAAGAACATATTATTCATGTGCACATATTATTAAATGTGCACAAATATGTGAAAGTAGGTGTTTAACTTTCAGAAAATGCTGACAAAATATTAAAAGCGTATTATATTATCTGTTTTATTATGTCTTCATTTTATGTGTACAAGTGTAGTCTAAAGCCATTATTTGTGTGATTTTGTAATTTTCCAGCAATCAAAATTGAATAGATGTAAATATATCAAATAAATGTTTTATATATATCCAATTTGTTGAAAGAGCCTGCTGTACAATATTTTGTCCTGTTTTAGACTTAAGACCATGGAAGCTTGTTTCCATCGGACAATTTGCAGTGCGTGAGTTTATATAAGAATTGTCAGATAAAAATTCACAATTAACTTTTTATCTTTTAATTCCAGAAATGGCAGAAATAAGTTTCCATATAACAGATATTTACTGCAACTTAACTACAGTTTTGCATCCTGAAATCTCTTGACATTCTCCAGAGATATGATCTGAATATCTGAATCAACATGTTTCTCAAACACGCTCAGTCTCAGTCACAAACAGGAAATGTAGTCTCTTGATGATGTGATTACACCGGGTCAATCTGTCCTAATAACAGCTGCACTGACTGGACTTTTAACAGCACCGGAAAGGAAATTCATCCTGCTTTAGCATGAATCAGGATTTGTGGCCAGAAAGAGACTATTTCAGACTCAATTTTCTGTCAATGCCACAATGGGCAGCAGTATAAACAATAAAAAGTATACAGTTGTTGAGAAAAAAGTTACAATAATTTTCTGAATAATTCAAGTCTTTACACTAACACTAGCCTGACTATACTGACAACTCACGAAAGAGGATCCTGTGTTTGAGTCTGATAGATTAGTTTTTGCTCTTCTCCAGCAAAACACAGATCTGATTCGCTGTCTGCTCTGAGACGAGCCGTAGTAGTACAGAAGAGGATCCAGAAAAACACTTGCGCTCCCCAAACACAATGCCAACAGGTAAGCAGCATATGATGAATCTCCCTCCCCTTCAGTAGCTAAACTAACACAGTGGTACAACAGGATGCCATTGGTTGGAGCAAAGCACACCACAAACTCAATCAGCACGGCAATAACAATAATCACAGCTCTCCTTCGTTTTTCTGAGAGTGATGATGATTTTGCTAATCGCTTAGACTTGCCACTAAGCACATATATGATGGTAATGTAACTTATTAAGGTGACAATGAGTGGCAAAAAGTAGTAGAGGCAGGAGAGGATGGAGAACAGGTACATGTATAGCTGATCTGTAGGGTCCTTATGGAACAGTGCATCATGACAAGTGATGCCCACATCATTAATCTTGACCGTTTGTCTCGTTGAGAGAAGTGGCACCGTACCAGCGAGCGCCAGCAGCCAGACCAGCACACATACACACGTGGCTTTCCTTGCGCTCCTCCAGGTTAGAGAGGCGACAGGAAACACCACAGCCAGCAGTCTGTCCACACTCATGCACATCATCAGCAGTATGGAGCAGTACATGTAGCAGTAGTAAGCTGCACTGAGCACACGACATGCCACCTCACCGAACACCCAATCTGAAGCGTTCAGCTGGTAGTGGATCTTCAGAGGCAGCAGCAGGGTGAAGAGCAAGTCCACACACGCCAGGTGAGACATGTAGATCACGGCTGGTTTCTTCTCTCGAATCTTACAGGTGAACGTCACCAAGGCCAAAGCGTTCAGGGGCAAACTAATGAGGATGATGAAGATGTAGAACGAGGGCATGACACGTGTGACCATCAAGCCTTTGAGAAAGAGGACAGCCTCTTCTGAGATGGACAATATTTCAATACATTTTGTTCCATTCAGATCAGTGCTGTTACTTGGATGTGCACCTTGAGCAAAAACACAACACAATCAGTTGTTAAACTAAAGAATCAGTCAAAACAAACACAAGGCCATTTATTTCATTGTAAAAGTGTTGTTGGCAGTCTATGATGATTTTATACCTTTACAGGTTTTATTTAGAGTTGAGGAAGAGTTGGGTGAGGTCTCATGATCCATAGTACTGAAGTCAATCGGCTCATCGGTTTGGGATATATAGCCACGATTAACAGTAAAACTACGTCCAGATGCTGTAACCAAACACAAAACCATCAAGGATAGCTAAGGTAATATTAATACAAGTTAAAGTCACAATATGTAATTTTTCGCCGCTATAGGTCGCTTATTCAAAACATATGCATAGCTTGATGACGTGGAGCTTTTATTATGCTGCAGATGACCACTTCCGTTTCTTCTGGTCATGTGTGTGGGGTAACGCAGCGCTGCTTTATCATATTAGATACATTTGAATATGTTGAAAGTTGTGTTGTAATGCTACTCTGTGTATTCATTCGGCGGCTACTATGAGACACTTGTTGCACACTGCAGAAAGCTAGATCGATATAAGGCAAAACATGGTACTCGCAGTAAATCAAGAAAACAAGATTTAAACAACATGACTAACTGTTGAGCTATATAACAGTTTTCTGTCGATGAATGTTACAAACAGTTGCTCACCTGTCTAATAAAACACACAATATATTAAAGCATCTTTGATGTTTCCATGGTTTCTATGAAATAAAATGCGTGTATAATGTCATTGATACGCGACGCACAGACACGTTAAAAATAGCTTATTTCTCTGGATTTAAACATTCTTGGAAACATTTAGGATAATGTTAAGTACACAAGTCAACAAAATATATATCATTGTTCTAGTGGTTTTTGGATATTTTAAGCAAATAATCTTGCCTTTAAATTTATTAAAAAAAATTTTTTAAAAATGGATTAACGATTTCTGCAGTATCAGCAAAACTATGTTCAGCACTATCTGTAATCAAACATACAAAAGGAATATTTATTTATATAACACTACTAGACAAATACAGTAAATGACCACATCTGAGATCTTGATAAAGGCTGAAATTACTCCCAACCAAAAAAAAACAAAACAAAACAAAAAAAAAACCACAGGGCATTTCCTAGGAATTCCCTGAACGCCTCTCTATCAGGACCTTGAGCGAAGTGCCTAAGAAAGGAATACGTTTGAGAATAAACTTAAATGACAGATGGTTGGTCCTGGTAGCTGTTTTGGAACATGGTCTATGGTCTATAGTTGGTAATTTATCAAATAAAAATACAGCTGAACTACTTTCTCTTATTTATAAATTTTTTATTATTATTATTATTTTTTTAGAAGAGCCTTAAGAGTCTTAAGAATACATATGTAAGAATATACAAATAAAATAAACAGTGCTTTTCAGTTTTTTCAGGAATCTAACACTAGTTTCAGGTACAGAAATTGAATAATCAAATATAAAATAACATTGCATATTATAATCTTCACTGTATAAAGGAAATCAAGATTAATAAAGAGATGAACGGTGCAAGTGTGTGCCAAACCAAAGGTGGAGAACAGTACGGTTACAATTTTTTTCTTCATTTTTTTACAGAGAACCCTTACACCCCTAATAATCTTATTTCTTATTATTTCTTTTGTTTTATTTGACAATGTCCATATTTCTCTTATCATAGCACATACCGAACTGTACCGAAACCATGACGCTAAAACCGTGATACAAACCGAACCGTGAGTAATTTGAACCGTTGCAGCCCTAATGTGTGCATATATATTATTTGTATGATTTTGTAATTTTCTAGCAATCAAAATTGAATAGATGTAAATATATCAAATAAATGTTTTATATCCTATTTGTTGAAAGAGCCTGCTGTCCTTCTTATATTCTGTCCTGTTTTAGACTTAAGACGATGAAAGCTTGTTTCCATCTGACAGTTTGGACTTATTCTCAGAATTGCAAGTTTATATAAGAATTGTCAAATAAAAATTCACAATTACCATTTTTTATCTTACACTGGAGACGTACCGGATTTCTACAGATTGATCTAATTTTCAGCAGTAAGAAAAAAAGTGTTTTAAAGCTTGTTTTGCAGAACATCATAGTTATATATGATATGAGAATAGTAATGCCTGTAGTTAGGGAGTACATGTTATTTAAGGGAAATATAATTATATTTTTAGAATGACATAAAAAAAAATGTCAAACCTAGTCTGTGGGGTAAAACGCCCCCGGGGGCATCGCTTCCCACTATCATAATTACTGTAGTTGCATGCTCTTAATATCACATCCTTTGTTTTCCCATCAAAGGTAATTACTAGGTGGTTGAATAAAAATATTTGGACATTATATAGCATCAGCTAGCTAGTTAGCTAGTCAGTTAGTATCAGCTAACAATATTTTTCAAATAGGCTGATTTTCAGCATGGCTGATATTCATATTTAGGCTATCTACTGTTGTTTTGGCTCGTATTTTAAATTTTAAGTTAAAAGTGCTTGTACTCTGATTTTGCTGTAAATGTATAAAGCAAATAGATTTTTCTTTTCCTTTTTTTTCCCCTCCAGAATGGGGGCATTTTGGCGCCCCCTTGGTATTTTTATTTTTAAAAAAAAAGACATTTTTCACACTTGGTTTATAATTTGTCATTGTCACTGAAAACTAGGATAGGCCTAACTTCTAGACACATTTCAATTTTGTTTCACAGAATAAAAAAATAAATAAATAAATAACACAGTCCTTAGGGGGGCGTTTCCCTCACGCTACCTTATGCATGTAAAAGATGATGAATATGTAGACCTATTTTGAATTCATTTAATAAACTTATTTACCTAGCGTTATAGCCTTCAGTGAACTTGTCTAAGAAAATGCTTAATAAAAGACAGGCTAAATATCAGTTGACCCTATGTTTACTTTCTTTACTGACACGGACGAAAAAGACAATTGTTAACTTAAGTCGGTCAAAAAGTCAAAGCTCAGCTTTAGGAGGGGAAGAGACAAGAGAAGACGACTAGAGAAAAAGAAAGTGAAAGAGTGATGGACATGAGGATAGAGCGTGTATAGATATTCTGCTGCCCACTATGGGTTTGAAAGTTTTATTTATTTATTTATTTATTTATTTATTTATTTATTTATTATCCTTCAAACATCTTAAAATATACATATGTAGATCAGAGATTTTCTTAGGGAGCATGGCCCCTGATCACTGGTTTTAAAACTCTGCCTATTCGGCCCTGTAGGCTATTTGGGATAATAAGCCTATATTATTTTTATTCGAGCACAGTAACAATAATACAAATATAATAAAAAGTAGTTCAGTGTCAGTTACTCGCGTTAACGTGCACCAGCAGAAATATACCAGAAGTCGTCACTCATTTTTATCATGCGTAATTGAACTTACCGTTAAAAATGGCAGTGCATGTGTGCGCATATAGAATTAAAAACAAGATAGTTTGGGTTCCCATGATGTGTGAACTATTGTCCGTTTCTGGAATAAAAGGTGAATTTCAGTACGAAAAAAAATCTCTTCAAACTGAAGAAAGAAAGTGTGAAGTCTTCAGTCGCCGTCTGTACTGTGATGTGGCTCGAGCGAGGATGTGCGTTATAATGTAATGACATCACCGACCCTACGTCCCATACGTCCCTTCGACTGTTATTATAAAACCCAGACAGTGTGTCTGACTGTCCCACAGCGCCCCTGGGAAAGTAGACAGCAACTTAACCTTCACAGCTCAACATGACAGAAAATGAAACTAAGACAGACAGATCTGTGTGATATATAGATAGACAGTCAGACAAATAGATAAACTATAAACTTTCATGTATATATATGTATATATATATATATATATATATATATATATATATATATATATATATATATATATATATATATATATACATATATATATATATATATATATATATATATATATATATATATATATATATATATATATATATATATATATATATATAATATATATATATATATATATATATATATATATATATATATATATATATATATATATACATTATATATATATATATATATATATATATATATATATATATATGTATATATATATATATATATATATATATATATATATATGTATATATATATATATGTATATATATATATATATATATGTATATATATATATATATATATATATATATATATATATATATATATATATATATATATATATATATATATATATATATATATATATATATATATATATTACTAATAATATGTATGTACAAAAGCCTTCTACCTGCCATCTAAATGTATATTCCTTTTGTCATACTTATTTAATTTGTCTAGATGTATAAAAATGTATCCCCTCTCTGTCTCTGTCTCTGTCTCTGTCTCTGTCTCTGTCTCTCTCTCTCTCTCTGTAAATGCGCTTCTGGAAACCACACCAAATTCCTTGTGGCACCAAATTCCACCACACTTGGTGAAAAAGGTGCATTCTGATTCTATATGATCATCAATGTATTGGAAATGATCTGATTTTATGCTGCTCCACATCAATACAGTTCTAGAAAAACAGCATATTCACTTATTCACGACAGACTCTAGAGTCTAGACCTTCGACTGGTTAAGATAACAGACACACACATTTGTTCAGTGGCCGTTTCCGGTTGGTACAGAAAGCCAGTGCTGGACAGGAAAAGGCATGTGAAGAGGGGAAACAGATCAGAGTCTGCCGTTTAATTCCAGTAAACTAGCCTTTTTAAACAGTGCGTGACCATGTTTGCAAACTGAATAAGAGTCTTTTATCATGCTCACTGGACTAGTTTCTGAAATGCAGAGAGGTTGGGGTTTTACATCCGGTGAAATCTGGTCATATTTGCCTCTTTTTAACATTGAGCAAATGACTGGCAAATGTGGCTTAATTTACAGAGAGTCACTCATGTCACTACAAATTGGCATGACATCTAAATAGACAATTATTTATAAAAAAAAAATTGTATTATTATATATACATATTGCAGTAGGCTATTTATTATGAATGATTTATTTATATTACTTTTTTTGTTAAATTCATGTTCCCTCGTAATCTTGCAGTGAAATCTCTTCTCTTCTCTTCTCTTCTCTTCTCTTCTCTTCTCTTCTCTTCTCTTCTCTTCTCTTCTCTTCTCTTCTCTTCTCTTCTCTTCTCTTCTCTTCTCTTCTCTTCTCTTCTACCCCCACACACACGTCTGGTTCACCATCTTTGTGGGGACTCTCCATAGGTGTAATGGTTTTTATACTGTACAAATTTTTTATTCTATCCCCTCACACTCTTCCTATCCCTAAACCTACCCATCACACACTCAAAAAAAAAAAAAAAAAAAAACCTCATTCTATAAGATTTATAAGCTTGTTTCCCACAGTGACACGACTCCCAATGAGTCACATGTGCATTCAGGTTGAAGTCCCCACTTATAGATAGAAAAACCATGAACACACACACACACACACACACACTCACGCTTTCTAGCTCCTTATACCCTAACCCAGACCTGGACATAGTACGGCCCTCTGGCCACATCCGGCCCTCTGGCCACATCCGGCACTCTGGCTATCCTTGATCGGCCCGCGTGAGGAATTCCCCAGGCAAGATGGTAACATTGATACAAACTATCATTTTGGTTGAGATTGACATTTCAATGTTTAAAGTATGTTGGATCAGCATTGAAACTGTGTTGAAAGTCAACAGCACACATGGGTGGAGACAGTGACATTAAACTAACAGTGATTTGTAGTTGATGAGCACAAGATCATGCAGGTGTGTATCTCTGCAGAACACTAGTGGGTGTTTCCCAATCAGTGGGGCATTTTCAAACCACAATGGGCATTTTCAGTTGCTTTACCTGATTTTCTCTAATCCACTGGGGGCTTGGTTTAGGGCTGGGCCTTCATGAGTTTAGCAAGTCTGTTGAAAAATGGTTGAAAAACATCTATTGTAGTTTGAAATTGGCCACTGATTGGTAAACGCCCATTTTGGTTTAGCATGTGTACTTCTCAGTAGTTTAATTGATGCTTCTTCATTAGAGAGAAAACACAGGTACATCCTATACAGTCTAGTGTGTTGAACCACCTGACATACATGACTTATCTTGTACAATTTCATACAATGCTCCATCTACCTTATTATTTCTCTGTTCCTTTATTTTACGTGCTTGTTATTTGCGTTTGATTTTGTATTGTTACTGACTGTAATTAGAAAATTTTTTCCACATTCTTAAAAAATGCATCTTGCTTTAGTAATGTTCATTGGGAAATTCCTGAATAAAGTTCTAACATCACTTAACAGATTTCTTGAAGTGCAATAGACATTAGCAGGAATATCACATTGCACACAGCCCATGTCTTCGTCCATCACTGCTTGCAGAGCACATTTCTCTTTTAGTGGGAGTGAAGGAGGATGAAGATGGACAATTTAAAAAATGAGAAGCACCCTCCTGATAATGCTGACACTGATTATACATTGAGTTATTGTCAGCATAATCACCTGACCTGTGCCGTACCTCCTGCTCCCTTAATTACTAATCAGGTAATTATTCATATTAAATTTGATCACTATTAAATTTAGGGACTATAACCGATCTCCGTTCAGTTTAGCTGAAACACTGAAACACAAATTATAAAAAACATATTGTGTTTATTGAGAAAGTGATTGACATGGCTATTTTGTGATATTTAAAGAGATTAGGGTCTACATAAGGTGAATCTGCAGCTTTAAAGGGATTCACTCCAAAATGAAAATGGTCATCATTTACTCACCCTTAACCTGTATGATTGTCTTCTGCTGAACACAAAAGAAGATATTTTAATGAATGTTAGTATAATAACGTTAACCAGACAGTTGATGGCAACCATTGACATCCATAGTATTTTTTCCTGCTATAGAAATCAATGGCTGCCGTAAACTGACTGGTTACCAAAATTCATTAAAATATGGGGACACCTAAATTTCATCTATATTACCGATCTGCCCGCATTGACACTATATGATACTTGAAATTAACTGGATAACATCACCGTTTCACCAGAATGGCTGTACAAATTCTGTTGCATTATTTTCCTGTTAACAATGTGAAGCTGCTTTGAAACAATTGGACTTGTTAAAAGCGTTATATAAATAAAGGTGACTTGACTTGATTAAAATATCTTCTTTTGTGTTCAGCAGAAGACACTCATACAGGTTTGGAACAACTTGAGGGTGGGTGATGACATAATTTTCATTTTCATCCCTTTTTTAATGATATTTTTTTTTTTTTTTGTGGAAAAAAAAAACAGCTCTTTTATTCTTCAAGATTAACTTGTTATTTGAATGCTATGTAGTTTCACAGAAAATGAACTGAGATTTATGTAATGGTCTATCTATGGTCATAGCTCAGAGGTCTTCAACCCTGCTCTTGGGGACCCACTGTCCTGCAGAGTTTAGCTCCAACCCTAATCAAAGACAGGTGAAGCTAATCAAGCTCTTCAGGAGCACTTGTTGAAAATACAGAGGCAGGTGTGCTGAAGCAGGTTGGAAAAAAAACTTTGCAGGATAGTGGGTCCCCAGGAGCAGGGTTGAAGACCTCTGCTCTGTATGTTTAGCTCAACACACCTGCCTGAAGTGTTCATTGATCCTAATGACCTTGATTTGCTGCTTCAGGTATGTTTAATTAAGGCTGGAGATAAACTCGGTGGGAAAAAGCAAACACACTTTCTTTTGATATACAAACCCGATTCCAAAAAAGTTGGGACACTGTACAAATTGTGAATAAAAACAGAATGCAATGATGTGGAAGTTTCAAATTTCAATATTTTATTTAGAATACAACATAGATGACATATCAAATGTTTAAACTGAGAAAATGTATCATTTTAAGGGAAAAATAAGTTGATTTTTAAATTTCATGGCATCAACACATCTCAAAAAAGTTGGGACAAGGCCATGTTTGCCACTGTGTGGCATCCCCTCTTCTTTTTATAACAGTCTGCAAACATCTGCGGACTGAGGAGACAAGTTGCTCAAGTTTAGGAATAGGAATGTTGTCCCATTCTTGTCTACTACAGGTTTCTAGTTGCTCAACTGTCTTAGGTCTTCTTTGTCGCATCTTCCCCTTTATCATGCATCAAATGTTTTCTATGGGTGAAAGATCTGGACTGCAGGCTGGCCATTTCAGTACCCGGATCCTTCTTCTACGCAGCCATGATGTTGTAATTGATGCAGTATGTGGTCTGGCATTGTCTTGTTGGAAAATGCAAGGTCTTCCCTGAAAGAGACGACGTCTGGATGGGAGCATATGTTGTTCTAGAACTTGGATATACCTTTCAGCATTGATGGTGCCTTTCCAGATGTGTAAGCTGCCCATGCCACACGCACTCATGCAACCCCATACCATCAGAGATGCAGGCTTCTGAACCGAGCGCTGAGAACGTCCTTGTCCTCTTTAGTCCGGATGACATGGCATCCCAGTTTTTCAAAAAGAACTTCAAATTTTGATTCATCTGACCACAGAACAGTTTTCCACTTTGCCACAGTCCATTTTAAATGAGCCTTGGCCCAGAGAAAACGCCTGCGCTTCTGGATCATGTTTAGATATGGCTTCTTTTTTGACCTATAGAGTTTTAGCCGGCAATGGCGAATGGCACGGTGGAATTGTGTTCACCGACAATGTTTTCTGGAAGTATTCCTGAGCCCATGTTGTGATTTCCATTACAGTAGCATTCCTGTATGTGATGCAGTGCCGTCTAAGGGCCCGAAGATCACGGACATCCAGTATGGTTTTCCGGCCTTGACCCTTACGCACGGAGATTGTTCCAGATTCTCTGAATCTTTGGATGATATTATGCACTGTAGATGATGAGAACTTCAAACTCTTTGCACTTTTTCTCTGAGAAACTCCTTTCTGATATTGCTCCACTATTTTTGGCCGCAGCATTGGGGGAATTGGTGATCCTCTGCCCATCTTGACTTCTGAGAGACACTGCCACTCTGAGAGGCTCTTTTTATACTCAATCATGTTGCCAATTGACCTAAAAAGTTGCAAATTGGTCCTCCAGCTGTTCCTTATATGTACATTTAACTTTTCCGGCCTCTTATTGCTACCTGTCCCAACTTTTTTGGAATGTGTAGCTCTCATGAAATCCAAAATGAGCCAATATTTGGCATTACCTTTCAAAATGTCTCACTTTCAACATTTGATATGTTATCTATATTCTATTGTGAATAAAAATATTACACAAATATTATCAAACTACACAAGGATGTGACAAATGTAAAACGTATTTTGCTTGTTCTGTGTAGTGGAGTTGTGTATACCTTGAATGCAATGTAAGTCGCTTTGGATAAAAGTGTCTGCCAAATGCATAAATGTAAAAAAATATATAAATAACTGTAAATCGCACAGAAAATATTATGGGGGAAGATTCCTCCCTTAACCATGTAAGGCCCACTGTTGTAATATTACAACATCAGTTGTAGCTCTACTAAAACAAACCTGCAGAAGTTTTTTTTTTCTCTCTCTCTCGAAGACCACATTTACACAACTAATAGGTTCTTTTGTTCAGCCTTGCATTGTTATTAATTACAGGGATATTTTGTGAATAGGCCTGTTCACCTGGCCATGGACTCACACAACCTGCGAACTTAACTTGAAGCACATCATCTTGTTTTACTGTTTACTTGTTGTTGTTTTTTAATGTGATTAGTAATATGTTTAGATCATGCAGATATTAAGGTACTGTTGAATGCTTTATTCATATTAAATTTTGAGCTTGTAATGTCAATGTTGTAATTTTACATCAAAGCCCCTGTGCACCTTGCACATTACATGGATGAATTTTACTTCTCCCCTGTTGAACTGACCGATGAATTGGGATCTGTTTTCAGAGACCAATCTACTTCGAGTGATTAAAAACGAGCCAATGGACAATGGCATGCGGTTCACGCAGTCCACACACTGCCCCGCAGCACGGGTATAAATACAGAAGTGGAAGTACCGCATATCACTTTTAACTTTGGAGTCGAACGGTTTGCTGTATCAAGCAGCACGAGTCAGCGAGTGGCCGCTGCAACATGCACTACACTTGTCTCTGTGTTGGTTGACTGGGCGTTTCTGTTCCTTGAGTGCTCACACGCAGGCTAGCAATCGGACTGCTGTGAGGCCTTGCCACTCCTTTCCTCCCCTCTCCCCCTCACCAGGGGGTAGCAGTGCGGGCACCGAGGACGCCACCAGGCCTTCTCACCCACACTCTGCCCCACCCTGGAATACTCAGTCAACACTCCGGGTCGTCTCCGGGCTCCCGAGTTGGGTCTGTGTATTCCACTTTCCTGCCTCTCCCTGGCAGGGGGCAGCAGAGTAGGCACTGAGGACGCCACCAGGCCTTCTCACCCACACTCTGCCCCACCTTGGAATACTCCGGGCCACCCGAGTCGGTTCCGAGTATTCACCTCGCTGCCCTAACCCGGGTACGTCTGTGGTGCCGTTGGTCCCGCTTGTTCGGTCTCTGGGGGCCTGGCTAGAGCTCCCCAGGCCGTCTCGCTGACTCATTCGTACCATCAGACTCGGTTACGAGATTCAGTTCGCTCACCGGCCTCCCAAGTTCAAGGGCATCCTCTTCACCTCTGTGCGGATCAGCGATGCCTATGTCTTGCGGTCAGAGATCGAAATCCTACTGGCGAAGGACGCAATCGAGCCGGTTCCTCCAGCCGATATGAAGTCAGGGTTCTACAGTCCCTACTTCATTGTACCCAAGAAAGGGGGTGGGTTAAGATCAATCTTGGACCTGTGTATCCTGAATCGGGCCCTGCACAAGCTCCTGTTCAGAATGTTGACGCAGAAACGCATTTTCGAATGCATCCGTCCCCGAGATTGGTTAGCAGCGATCGACCTGAAGGATACGTACTTTCATGTCTCCATTCTCCCAAGACACAGACCGTTCCTACGCTTTGCATTCGAGGAGAGGGAATATCAGTACAAAGTCCTGCCCTTCGGGCTGTCCCTGTTGCCCCGCGTCTTCATGAAAGTCGCAGAGGCAGCCATTATTCCGCTCAGAGAACGTAGCGTTCAAATTCTCAACTACCTCGGGTCAACCGAGAGAAGAGCAAAATCTCTCCCACACAGAGGATCTCTTATCTCAGTACGGAGATGGATTCGGTCAACCGGACTGCACTCCTCACAGAGGAGCGAGTCCGGTCAGTGCTGAACTGCTTGAATATGTTCAAAGGCACGACAGCGGTCCCACTGAAATTCTTTCAGAGGCTCCTGGGGCATATGGCATCTGCAGCCACGGTAATGCTGCTTGGATTGCTGTATATGAGACCGCTTCAGCACTGGCTTCACGTCCGAGCCCCGAGATGGGCATGGCAGAGCGGCAAGTACCGGATCTTAGTTACTCCTTACTGTCGCCAAACCTTCAGCCTGTCGCTAGGTACTGTGCTTCAGCTGAAGGCCAAGTCACTTGTCTCGGCTCCTCAGTTGAAAAGCGTTATGCGGTACTTCCACTTCCATATTTATTCCCGCGCTAAGAGGAGGTGCGTAGTATGTGTGAACCGCATACCAATGTTCATTGGCTCATTTTTAATCACTTGAAGTAGATTGGTCTCTGAAAACAGATCTCAATTCGTTGGTCAATTCAGACATACATTTCCGTTCCCTCCTTCAGGGAACAAGGGTTACATACGTAACCGAGACGTTTTTGATCATTCACAAGTTTTAAATGCCTTCTTTGTTACAATTTTGAGTTTATTCAATATTTAATTATTATTAAATAAGTTCAAGTTGTTGATTTGAAAGTATTTGTGTAGCAATATTTGAAATGATCTGTATCTTATAATTTATAAAACATACTTAACTGGTCCTGTTTTCTTTTCTGGGCTTTGCTTGTTTGTCCAAATATCTGCTCGCTGCATGAGGGACAGGTGATAATGTTCTGGAAGGGGGCTATAAATTCTATCAGTATGATAGTAGAGGGCACAAGTTAGCTAGCGGTATTGTGTGATTTTGTGGAATGTGTGAATTCTTTACAATATGTAAGTATCATAGGGATAGGGAAAATAACCTGTGTTTTTTTTGTTTTGTTTTTTCCTCCCATTTCAGAATGCCACCAGCAGGAAATATCATATTATCTACAAAGTGTATGATGCCATTGATGCCGTCCAAAATGGGAACAGTGATATGGATTCTGATACAAGTGATGAATGGATGTGGAGATGCCTGTGAACTGGAAAAGTGAAATAAACAACCCAGTGACCACCCATCTGATGATTATATGGACATCATGACAAAATCAAGTCATTCAAGACAGACCATGCCCTGTGACAGGTATTGCTGGATTGTATCAGTCCCAAAACTGATTTTTCAGGTCAGGATATCACTAATGAATGTCTCCTGTCCTACACCACTGGAGTATTTCTGAAAATTTGTGTCAGAAGATATGAACACAATAGAGGGTGCTACAGACACTGTGGTAAAAGCTACACCAACACACTTTGCAGCAAGTGCAGTGTCCACCTCTGCTTCTCCTAGGACAAGAACTGCCTTTGGGACTCATAACTCATAACTGAATATGGCTATGAACGGAGCCAAATCATGTAAATGCCAAAGTTTTGTAAATACAATCTGAACATATTTTTTATAATGAAAAATCTTTCATAAAAATATGACTTTGTCCAATTATTAATATTGTGTGATTATTAGTGTATCCTGTTATGGAGCTACATAAGCAGTACACCCTGCAAATGAGCCCTGCGATGTTCTCTGCATTTGTTCAGACAGTGAGTGATACCCAACAGGCCCAAAGTTGCAGTATTACAACATTTCCCTAAAACTTACTAAAATGTCCAAAATATTGTTTTTGCATTAGAGGCCTCCTGCGACAACATGTAAAAGGTGGAAATAATTGTTTTTTTAATATTTGGGTCTTTCAGGTTTAAGAACAATGTGCATTTACTTTTAAACTGTAACATATAAGTTTAGCATATGCATTATGGTGATGAATCGGTCAGGGAATGTGTTAAGGGAAATAAAGAGAATCATTTTCTAATTCAGTTCTCAAAGCACAATGTTATTACACTTATTCAAAGAGGTTTCTTGCCACCTTTTGATATAATTCCTTTTTTTTATTGTAATTAATGTAAAATAAAACAATAATGACACTTTTATTTACTCAGAATAAATTAATCACGGCTGACTTTGAAAGCGCATGTGTTTGTAAATGAAAACTTTACTTTTGTCTTTATGTAACGCTGCCTCCTCGCCACTAGATGTCCGTATAAATACATCGACCAGCGCGACTTACACAAAACATCTGACCGACCGACAGACTGACTGACTGAGTGAGTGCACTCTCTTCTGTTTATCGTTATTGTGTAATATTAATTTAGCTGGAATTAGAAGCAGATGTGGTTTGAGCTCTAAGACATTTTTACAGTTTAGTTATTGAGTTTGAAGCTTGAGTATTTATGGATGCATCACCTTCCATTAATCATAATGAATTAGCAACGCATGATTCACTGAACAATAAAAATTAAACCTTTTCCTGCTTTCAGGCTAGTTTACAGTGTGAGATATTAATATTAGAGATGTCAATTTAACATACTAATTTGGTGCAATTGTTAAAAAAATATTGAAAATAGCTAGGTAAATTAATAATCTCAATTAATACATGTATTTTATGCATAGGCATATTACAGTATGTGTGTCTTATTTTGCCTTTAAAATACGTCTTTATCAGAAAGAAGAGCACGGTTTCTGTTCTGTTTCTTCATATCTGAGACCATGAATTTAATTATATTTTGAAAATTTTGAAGACTTAGCCCTACCGTGCAAATATGTGAGAATATATTGTTTGTTTTGTAATACTCTATGCTTACCTACATCCTTTGTGCAATCCTGATGCCAATTCAAAATAAGCCTACAGCTGAATCTGACTTACTGTAACCTGTATAACTCTCTTTGTTTTCTGAATATCATTCAGAATGCCTTTGTTGTAAACCTATAACACCAGCACAAGTGACACGCAGATGTACAGGAAGCGCATGCATCCTGACATTTCTAACACATTCAGTCGCTCAGACATTCAGTCTCCTCAAACACATGGAACTCACAGTAATGATGAAATTTAAAGTGACTTGTGTGCATGTGTGTGGGAGAACATGAGCACACACACATGCATGGATATCTACAGGGTTGTGTGTGTTTGATTACAAGCATAAAGCCAATCAGTAATTAGTGGCTTAATTAACTTTAGATACACAGTAATGAGAGTGATTAGCATTTACTGAGCCTGTTTGTTGAGAACAAAATGTGGCGTTTACAGTTTTTTACAATCACTATGACATTTTTTCAATACTTTTAACAATTTTCCTAAACTCTTAACGCACCAACACACTTACAACACACAACTGTCAAAACGGTTAATTTCATGCTCAAAATCACACATTGTAAACTAAACTCCAACACTAATTTTTAAAATACAATAATACACTAACACAATACACTATGTCTGCCAAAACCCTAACACATGTTCTCTTACAACAGGAACATTTAGTCAATCATAGCACAATGTCATAAAAACACTAACACAAGATTCCTTCAGTTTTATTTCATTATCAGCAATCACCATGTTGACAATAGCAAGTTCCTGTTTTTCATTTAGGAGCTTTCCTCTGCACCCTGAGGGAGGTAGATGTTGAATCCTTAGATAGACAGAATACAGTTACATATTAGAGACCAGAGGCATACAGTCACTGTAATACATGGTACAAGTATTTACACTTTCCAGTAGGAGAAGCCCTTACACAATATCCTACATGTTATCTCTAATCTGTACTCGTTCACCAGCCTCTCTGTATGATAGCCTGTGGTTTATGACATGGTCTATGATAGTAGCTCTTATTTCATCAGTTACCCTAATTCTGGCCTTTCTTTGAGCGCCACCATGCTTTCTAACTCCTCAATCTCTACCTTGCCCTTGTCCCACTCCTCTACCTTGTCCTGGTACTCATCTTCCCCTCCCTTGTGCAGGCATTTTTCTTACTTTCTTTGTGTTGCTCTATGTTGTTACTTTTTCACACAAAATCTGTTTATTGTATACCATACGGTCATGTGATTGAAAAAGCATCAACACCTGAACAATTCCTAGATAGGAATCAGCTGTGATTTATATAGTTTCATAACTTCAACCAGCTGTTTCTCAGTAGCAATGGAATAAAACACGGGATATATTTGTGTTTCAAGTCACAATATGAACAGCTGTTCACGTTGACTTTAGCCTAAAGGTTAGGTTTAATAATGTTATCTGTTCTGACATACAGTGTTAAAGCATTGGTAAATTTGACAAGAAAAGTAAATTTTTTTTGGTCTTGGTTGAGCTTGTATGTAAAAGAAGTTCAAGCATTTGAAATTTGTGTTAACTGTGTATAGCCTACACAGACAGATGTTGAGCTAACTGTGTTAAGAGTTATGTAAAAAAAGTATTGAGAAAATTATCATAGCGATTGTAAAAAACTGCAATGCAAAGGCTTTAAAGTACAAACCCGATTCCAAAGTTGGGACACTGTACAAATTAAGAATAAAAAAAGGAATGCAATAATTTACAAATCTCATAAACTTATATTTTATTCACAATAGAATATAGATAACATATCAAATGTTGAAAGTGAGACTTTTTGAAATGTCATGCCAAATATCGGCTCATTTTGGATTTCATGAGAGCTACATATTCCAAAAAACTTGGGACAGGTAGCAATAAGAGGCCGGAAAAGTTAAATGTACATATAAGGAACAGCTGGAGGACGTCTGGGGACTGAGGAGACAAGTTGCTCAAGTTTAGGAATAGGAATGTTGTCCCATTCTTGTCTAATACAGGCTTCTAGTTGCTCAACTGTCTTAGGTCTCCTTTGTCGCATTTTCCTCTTTATGATGCGCCAAATGTTTTCTGTGGGTGAAAGATCTGGACTGCAGGCTGGCCATTTCAGTACCCGGATCCTTCTACGCAGCCATGATGTTGTAATCGATGTAGTATGTGGTCTGGCATTGTCATGTTGGAAAATGCAAGGTCTTCCCTGAAAGAAACGACGTCTGGATGGGAGCATATGTTGTTCTAGAACTTGGATATACCTTTCAGCATTGATGATCCCTTTCCAGAGGTGTAAGCAGCCCATGCCACACGCACTCATGCAACCCCATCCCATCAGAGATGCAGGCTTCTGAACTGAGCGATGAGAACAACTTGGGTTGTCCTTGTCCTCTTTAGTCCGGATGACATGGTGGCCCAGTTTTCCAAAAAGAACTTCAAATTTTGATTGGTCTGACCACAGAACAGTTTTCCACTTTGCCACAGTCCATTTTAAATGAGCCTTGGCCCAGAGAAAACGCCTGCGCTTCTGGATCATGTTTAGATATGGCTTCTTTTTTGACCTATAGAGTTTTAGCCGACAACGGCGAATGGCACGGTGGATTGTGTTCACCGACAATGTTTTCTGGAAGTATTCCTGAGCCCATGTTGTGATTTCCATTACAGTAGCATTCCTGTATGTGATGCAGTGCCGTCCAAAGGCCGAAGATCACGGCATCCAGTATGGTTTTCCGGCCTTGACCCTTACGCACAGAGATTGTTCCAGATTCTCTGAATCTTTGGATGATATTATGCACTGTAGATGATGATAACTTCAAACTCTTTGCAGTTTTTCTCTGAGAAACTCCTTTCTGATATTGCTCCAGTATTTTTGGCCGCAGCATTGGGGGAATTGGTGATCCTCTGCCCATCTTGACTTCTGAGAGACACTGCCACTCTGAGAGGCTCTTTTTATACTCAATCATGTTGCCAATTGACCTAAAAAGTTGCAAATTGGTCCTCCAGCTGTTCCTTATGTGTACATTTAACTTTTCCGGCCTCTTATTGCTACCTGTCCCAACTTTTTTGGAATGTGTAGCTCTCATGAAATCCAAAATGAGCCAATATTTGGCATGACATTTCAAAATGTCTCACTTTCAACATTTGATATGTTATCTATATTCTATTGTGAATAAAATATAAATTTATGAGATTGGTAAATTATTGCATTCCTTTTTTATTCACAATTTGTACAGTGTCCCAACTTTTTTGGAATCAGGTTTGTAATAAGCATGCCAAAGTTTGTCCAAATAAACAGGACATTACATTTTACAAGTCTCAAAAGCACTGTTTATGTTGTCTTAAATGAGATGTTTTAATCTCACTTTAATCTGGAAACATTATCTTTGCTAAATTGTTTCCTGTGGTGTCATACAGTTGGCGGTAATTCTATCCAACCTCTATATCTCCAGCATTTTCTTTCCTATAACTGCAATTTAGAGCCCTAGGCAGAATATTTCACTGACACATAGGGCTGAGTATTGTTCAAAATCTTTCGATCCGGTGCCAATTTCGATACCTCAGTTTCGATACCGTTTCCTAACGATATGTTTATTGATACCATATGTTTTAAAATCCATTTCAACATCAACAAAAATACATTAAACACAAAACTTTTATTTTTCATCTTAATTAAAACAAATTCTGGTAACACTTCTCACTCAGGGTAATATTATTAATAAAACTGGTTGTGCTTTTTGGATAGCTTGCTCACCTCCACCATGGGGCCTCCACTGTCGAAAAAGGTAGCAAACCTTTAACATTAAACTCTGTGACTGCTCTGTGGCACTGATCTCGTCTTTGCTTGGATATTTTCCCTCTTGCTGATAGTGTGAAGGGATTGCCACTTTCTGGTATTGTCATAAAGTTGTAGTCAACGTTATGGGGATGCATTCGGTTTAAGTAGTGAAATTACAGTTATCTGTCAAGTATTTCTAAAATGTGTAACCTTAACATTACGTTGGAAAAACAAAGATGTTGCCTGCCTGGTCAAAGAATAACGTTATAGCTCCTAGGTAACGTTACATAGCAACGCAGAGTTGCATCCACACATTCAAACCACTCGCGTTAGAGTAAACAATTACTTTAACTTCTGTTCGCTAAAAAAGGTGACCTTTCTTACTGCTACAATCCCAAAAATGCCAGATGATGTTGACGGAACCAGAGGATCGCAGTCAAACCCGCCCCCATCTTTTTACAGTCAAATACAGTGCAATTTTCTGCTTTAATATGGATCCCGTGCATGGTCAAGTGCTTCATTAAATTGGTGGTATTTCCGCCTTTGGTTGCAATACTCTTATCGCATATGTTGCACTTTGCTGACTCAGCATCCACTTTTATAAAGTGTAGCCACACTTTAGACCTCTTTGGCATTGTAAAACGACACAGTAGAACACATGGGGAAAAAACAACTACACTTGTGTTGTGTGACTGCGGGTATCTTCAGAAATCCTACCCGTCACGTGGTGGTGGACAGCCGATCGCCGGTGCTTTAGGTCCTTACATGCAAGTATGCTACAGGCTCACACAGACACAGCCGCTTGGCTTTTGGAACCGAAATTTGGCACCGAAAGATAAATAGTTTTTCGATACTCATAGTATCTGAGTTTTTCGTTCGATACCATAAAAGTATCGCCATTCGGTGCCCAGCCCTACTGACACAATTTGCTGCCAAGGTCAGAGTGTTAAAACCATCCATTAGGGAAAAAAGCTAGTATTCATTGCCTAATAACCCATCAACCTGCTGGCCTCCTGGGACATTCTTTATGACATCATAATGACCTCTTCCTGTGATTTACACTATAGTGGATTCTGCCTGTAATCTTCAATTTCCTAAAACTTTAGTACTCAAAATAGACGTGCTTACTCAGGGCCTTCTCAGAAACTGTAGTGACAGTAAAGATAATATTACTTAATATTAATAATAATAATATTATAATATTTTCTATTTAAAATAAATGCTGTTCTTTTGAACTTTCCATTTATCAAAGAATCCTGAAAAAAATATTAAAGCAGCACAACTGTTTTCAACATTGATAATAATTGAGAAAATAAATGTTTGTTAAGCAGCAAATCAGCATATTAAAATTATTTCTGAAGGATCATGTGACATGTGACTGGAGGAATGATGCTGAAAATTCAGCTCTGATCACAGAAAAAAAATATTTTAAAATGTGTTAAAATAGAGAACAGTTATTTTAAATCGTAATAATATTTCACTATATTACTGTTTTACAGTGTTTATACACAAATAAATGGTGAGCATAAAAGATTTTGTGAATGGTATAGCTGGAGTTGTTTGTTCAGCACATCCCACAGATGCTCGATTGGATTGGGGAATTTGGAGGCCAAGTCAACACCTCAAATTTGTTGTGCTCCTCAAACCATTCCTGAACCATTTTTGCTTTGTGGCAGGGCGCATTTATCCTGCTGAAAGAGCCACAGCCACCAGGGAATACCGTTGGTACATGCAAAAATAGCATCCACATGGATGGCAGGACCCAAGGTTTCCCAGCAGAACATTGCCCAAAGCATCACACTGCCTCCGCCGGCTTGCCTTCTTCCCATAGTGCATCCTGGTGCCATGTGTTCCCCAGGTAAGCAACACACACCATCAACGTGATGTAAAAGAAAACGTGATAATCAGACCAGACCACCTTCTTCCATTGCTCCATGGTCCAGTTCTGATGCTCACGACCACTGGAACACCCCGGTCTGCAGTACTGTGTAACAACCTGTTATAAACCTGTTTGCACATTATACTCTTTATACATTTGTTAACCACATATTTATAAGTCAACAGTTTACTCACTGCACAGTTTACTTCACTTATTTTATTCCACTTCTTTATTCTTATTTTTTTTCTACTTGACTTGATTATTTATAATTCTATAGATATATATATATATATATATATATATATATATATATATATATATATATATATATATATATATATATATATATATATTAGTACTTTTTTATCCTATTTCTATTATAATTTCCTCCTTGTGTTTTTAACTGTGAATTTGCACTGTCCATGGAGCGGACCTGTTTACATTTCACTGCCGGTTGTATATTCTGTATATAACTGTGTATGTGACAAATAAAACTCTTGAATCTCTTGAATCCCCACAAGAGCTGCAGTTTTGGAGATGTTCTGACCCAGTCGTCTAGCCATCACAATTTTGTCTTTGTCAAACTCACTCAAATCCTTTACGCTTGTCCATTTTTCCTGCTTCTAACACGTCAATTTTGAGGACAAAATGTTCACTTGCTGCCTAATATATCCCACCCACTAACAGGTACCGTGATGAAGAGATAATTAGTGTTATTCACTTCACCTGTCAGGTCATAATGTCATACCTGATCAGTGTAGATCTCCAATAAAAGCGTGTGGATGGGTAAAAGAACAAACAAACAAACAAAACAAAAAAAGACAGGAGATGATCTGTTCTTGCTACTGATATTAATTATAATGATCTCATTCAATAAACATCTTCTAATGAGCCAAACCACATTCACACAACACATGTTTTTTTGTTTTGTTTTGTTTTTTCAGTCTGTCTGGACTATGGAATGGAGAATTGGTAAAGAAAGTGTGATGCTCAATAGCAAATGAAGTTAAATGTCCATGTATTTGGAATATAAAACATTCCCAGCACTACAATGGAAAAAGAAACCGTAACAGTAGCCTATCAGCGAGCATGATTAGTACAAAATGGCAATGGCCCAATGGTGGAAAAACACAAATTAAGATCTTTTTGATGAAATCTGATTGATTTCTGTCCCACTATTAACAATGCGCAACTACCACTAAAACTTTATATTCATATTAAGGTAAAATTTTCTGAAGAAACACTTTATATGCTGAAAATATTTAATTTAGGCATTTATTCACATATAAACATTCATCAACTCACACATCAGTAAACGATAAATGGAAGCTTAAGCATGTTCGCTTGATGTGTGAGAGCCAATGAGGTTCATTCTCGTGTTACGCAGCACGTTTGAGCTTCGGCAAGAACCAATGAGGTTCATTCTCATGTTATGCAGCACATTTGAGATTCTGCAAGAGCCAATGAGGTTAATTCTCGTGTTAAGCAGCACGTCTGAGCTTCCGCAAGAACCAATGATGTTCATTCTCATGTTACGCAAGCACGTTTGAGCTTCCTCAAGAACCAATGATGTTTATTCTCGTGTTACGCAGCACGTATGAGCTTCCGCAAGAATCACCGAGGTTCATTCTCATGTTACGCAGCACGTTTGAGCTTCCTCAAGAACCAATGAGGTTCATTCTCGTGTTACGCAGCACGTTTGAGATTCCTCAAGAACCAATGATGTTCATTCTCGTGTTACGCAGCACGTTTGAGCTTCCGCAAGAATCAGCGAGGTTCATTCTCATGTTATGCAGCACGTTTGAGCTTCAACAAGAACCAATGAGGTTCATTCTTGTGTTATGCAGTTTGCGCTTACGCAAGAGGTTTGTTCTTGTGTGTCAGGCAGGTTTGGTTGAGCTTGTTTATTTCAGCTGATCAATGTTAAAATGTGAATAAAACCCTAAATTCTATCTGTTCATCATATAAAGTGATAGAGTCTCTTCAGAAAATTTGGACTTAACCGGTCAATTCATATTGATTAGTTTTATGAACCTTTTGAAGCGTCAGTGTGTGACTATAGAAAGTACAGGAAGAGTACAGAAAGCTCTCAGATTTCATCAAAAAGATCTTAATTTCTGTTTCCGAAGTTGAACGAAAGTCTTACGGGTTTGGAACAACATGATGGCGAGTAAATGATGACAGAATTTTCCTTTTTGTGTGAACTAACCATTTACATTAAAAAGTGCAAAAAAAATAGTTTTGTATATAAGAAATAAAAACTAAAATATATGAAAACCAGTGACCGGTTTGGGAAAGTAATGAAAAATCATTACTTTTGCAATTCCACTTGACCTTTAGACTTAGCGCAGCTCTGTCAATAGCCTCATTCTGTTTACACATTCATAATCAGTTGAGCCAAATAAATACTTTTCCTGTCTTAACAGTCTTTTAAGTCACTTTCTAAATCTCTGTAATGATTTTCACCCATTGCTGTATGGAAATCTTACACCTGCAGGAAACACGGCCTGCTGTTGTCCAAAAGCGTGTCTTAACCACAGCACATCCTAGTGGGCGTAACTGCTATGACAGTTTTCCAGCAAGGACTGAAACTTCCAGCATTTACAGTTGAATGCCATGACAACCATTCAATGATTTTGTTTATATTCCATGACTCTTGGGTGCAATTGTTTCCTTCTGAAACATTTTCCACAGGACTGACCACAGATGTGAGTTTGTTTTTGTCTTTCTGCTAAACCAACCATTTTCATAAAAGATTGTTGAAACCTTTGATGAAATTTTCTGTAACCCTGTTGAGTTGTGTGTATGCATGAAGAACATTCCTCAGTAATCCAGGGGTTAAGAGTCAAGTCTATAGGTTAATGGGATTGACACGCGCTCCGTCTCTCGCTCTGTGTGCGTGTGTGTCTCTGGGAGAATATTTCTGACCTTTCTATTCCTTTGAAGACTGGAAAATTTGAGGAGAATTCACTGGAAGAATGAGTGGGAGAGTAACATAGTGGGGGTGGAATGTCAGTCGTGTCCCATGAACCAGTTTATACACAGTTTTTTGTACTGCTATTTCTGCATTATTCTAATAAACCATGCAAAGGTCAGTGATGCTCTCAGAGACCTAAAATATATTAAAGCTGTTTGTGAATGATAAATGCAGAATAGAAAAACTGATCCTTTACAAGGGGACACAGTTTGATCCTATAAAGAGAGACTAATATGTTCAATGATGACAAGGAGTCAAATTTGAAGTGAAGTTATTTACACTTACAATATGATTACTGAAGTCCTCCACACTTCTAAAGGCTGTAGACAATGACTAAGAGGATCAGACTAAAAAAAAAAACATACAGTATAAAACCTATAGTACACTTTCCCTTTTTACATTTATATAATTCTTCTTGTTATATGCATTATGCACAGTTATATGGTTGATTGTGTTTCATTATCTGCATTTACTATGTCATCTAATGCAAGTATTCTGTAAAAACTGCAGGTGTTTTCTACAGCAGACCCTGACAAGCATCTGGTTTGTGTGGCTTGAGCGAGGCACTTAACCTCAGTCTGCACCAGAAGGACTAACCCTGCTGTAAATGCACTGTAAGTCACTCTAGATAAGAGCATGGTTGTCTTTTGTGGTTTGTACAGTAGTACCCTCTCTCTCTTGCTCATAAATGCATACACTTTGATCTTACACAAAGGTTGATGGCCTTGCGGAAAACCAGAAAATACGTTCCACATTCTTTAAAGCACTCAAGTGGCAGTTAAAATCTGCCGAGGAAACACTACAGTATGTGCGTGTGTGGGTAACGTGTATGTCAGACTGATGTTTGTGCTTGGTTAGATTGGCTGATTTACATGCTCATGCTTTCCCAGCATGCTGTCTGTCTGGAGGGCATCAGGTGAAAGACCTGTGACTTCAGAATCAGCAGGTTTATGAGTTAATGACCATCATCACCTGATCCTTATTTCTCTCTCTCTCTCTTTCTCTCTCTCTCTCTCTCTCTCTCTCTCTCTCTCTCTCTCTCTCTCTCTCTCTCTCTCTCACTCACACACACACACACACACACACACACACACACACACACACACACACACACACACACACACACACACACACACACACACACACACACACACACACACACACAGAGAAAGCAGCTAGTCATGTGTCTGTTGGTTAAGGATGTGTAAAACTACATATTTTCAAAACCGACTAGTTAGTAGTCCAAACTATTCAGTCCATGGTTTCTGGTTCACCTGACCCTGATCAGATGCATGTCACATCACCTCAAAATGCAAATTCTCATCGAATATTATTGACTTCCAGTTGCTTTGCATACTCAGGCTACATCGCTATTAATCCGGATACATTTCAAAACAATGTTTTCATTTAAAAATTAAACTGGCATTTTCAAGCGCTTTCCAAAAACTGCTCGTCCACACTGAAACATCACAAAGTGTTTACATCATCTGGCTGCACATGCATAAAAATAAAAGCTCCCTGAGATGATACAGAGAGACCACAAAGCAGGCACATGCCAGTATACCCATATATATCTATTGGCACATGACTTGCATCATTGCTTTCAAATACCTACGTGTTCACAGTCTGCACTTCAACGTGAAAATGGCCACTTGGAAGAACATCTTCAAAAAGCTTTGGGGTTTTTTTTCCCAGGGAAAAGAATGGAAAGCCAAATGCAGAAAAAAGATGAGTTTTTAAATACACTTTATTGCCAAAAGTATTGGGACACCCTTCCAAATCATTGATTTCAGATGTTCCAATCACTTCCATGACCATAGGTGTATAAAATCAAGCACCTAGGCTCTACCTTCTCAGGAGTTCAGTTAATTCAAGTGTGGTACCGTGATAGGTTGCCACCTGTGCAATAAATCCATTTGTGAAATTTCCTCAATACTAAATATTCCATGGTCAACTGTTAGTGGTATTAAAACAAAGTGGAAGCAATTGGGAAAAACAGCAACTCAGCCACAAAGTGGTAGGCCACATAAAATCACAGAGTGGGGTCAGAACATGCAGGGTCAATAGCTACAGACCTCCAAACTTTGTGTGGCCTTCAGATTATCTCAAGAACAGTGCATATAGAGCTTCATGGAATGGCTTTCCATGGCTGAGCAGCTGCATCCAAACCTTACATCACCAAGTGCAATGCAAAGTGTCGGATGCAGTGGTGTAAAGCACTGGACTCTAGAGAAGTGGAGACATGTTCTCTGGAGTGATGAATCGTGCTTCTCTGTCTGGCAATCTGATGGACGAGTCTGGGTTTGGCGGTTGCCAAGAGAACGGTACTTGCCTGACTGCATTGTGCCAAGTGTAAAGTTTGGTGGAGGGGGATTATGGTGTGGGGTTGTTTTTCAGGGGTTGTGCTTGGCCCCTTAGTTCCAGTGAAAGGAAGTCTTAATGCTTCAGCATACCAAGACATTTTGGACAGGTTTATGCTCCCAACTTTGTGGGAACTGTTTGGGGATGACCCCTTCCTGTTCCAACATGACTGTGCACCAGTGGACATGGATGAGCAAGTTTGGTGTGGAGGAAATTGACTGGCCTGTAGAACCTGATAGAACACCTTTGGGATGAATTAGAGCGGAGACTGCGAGCCAGGCCTTCTCCTCCAACATCAGTGCCTGACTTCACAAATGCGCTTCTAGAAGAATGGTCAAAAATTCTCATAGTCCTAAACCTTGTGGAAAGCCTTCACAGAAGAGTTGAAGCTGCTATAGCTAAACCCTACGGATTAGGAATGGGATGTCATTAAAGTTCATGTGCATGTAATATTGGCAATATAGTGATATCTAGATTAATAGTTGTATCCTCAATATAGTAGTCTATTTAGAGCACTGTATGCAGTGTATAACCAGCCCATTGCTCATGGCAGTTCATACATATTTTTTATGATGGCTAATTTGTACAAATTTGTACAAACTCACTCGTATGAATTTGTAAGATTTTTGCTAAATCGTACATATTTTATTGAGTTGCCCAATTCATGTGAATTTGTATGAATGGCTTCCTCTTAACCCCGCCCCTAAACCTACCCATCATTGGGATTTCGACAAATCCTACAGAGTGAGGTTGTACAAATACATACAAATTAGCCACCTCATAAAGTACGTACGAATTGGTCGTGATATAGCATTGGTATAACTTGCCCAAAAATGTATTTCTCATTTCTGTATTCTTCTTTGAATCGCATATCTAACATTGTGCATTCTCCCATATCCGTATCTTTACTTGATGATGTAATTTTTTGCTATTGAAATTAATATGCAGTCCAGTGCGCTGAGACACATCAAGCCTGGCAATAAATACACACTACTCCAGCTTTCAGAGAAGGAAATCCCCCTCACTACATTCGCCTCATTGGAAATCCCCACGTGTTGCCATTGAACAATGGAGGATCTCACATTTCTTAAATAAAGCGTCTTTATTTTGGCCAGGACACACATGTACAATTGATTTAGAGTGCTGTAAATTGACAAGCCCTTTTAGTTTGACATGATATATACGACTGCTGCCCTTCCCAAATCACTATGTGGCTCACGACTAATTAATTAGTTTTGTTGACAGAAAGGTTTTCTTCAGTGATTAGCTAATTGATAGATTGATCTAAAGTTGTTTAGACTAGCCAATTACTTTACAAACCTACATACACAAACACATAATGTTCAAACGCTAGCCAAACACACCCATGTCTCAGACAAAAGCCAAGACGGGGCCCAGAATCAGGTGTGTGTTTCATGGATATGACTATAGAGTAAACAGAGCAAAGTGTTTTTATGGTTATGTTTTATGACAAATATATCAAGGAAATTTAGACTCAGTTCAGGCCTTAGAATTCCAGTGTTCAACAATGCTGGCTGATGTTCATTTGAAAAAAAAAAAAAAATGTTGTAAATAAATATATACCTACACACACACACACACAGTTTCATTTTTATGGGGACTTTCCATAGACGTAATGGTTTTTATACTGTACAAACTGTATATTCTCTCCTCTTACACTAACCCTACACCTAAACCCGCCCATCACACAAAACTTTCTGCATTTTTTAATTTTCAAAAAACATAATTTGGTCTGATTTATAAACCAAAAAATGTCCCCACAAGGTCAATGATTTCAGATATTCACATCTTTGTTGGGATATTTTGTCCCCTTAATGTAGGGTTTACCTGACATCCATAGAAAAAAGTATCTGCCATAGACTCCCATTGAAGGGTGAATTCAGGAGGAAAGTGTGTAATAGCACCGACGAAACACTTTCTGTATGTGTACATCAGAAGAGATGGTCAACAATATGATAAATCTTTAGTTGCGCGTCTGCCTAGTGGTACATGTGTTCACCAGCTTTATGGCTGGCATTTGTCTGTGTGTGTGTGTGTGTGTGTGTGTCTTAGCCTTTAATCCAGGATCTTAAATGACCCCTTTATATTAATTAAAGAAATTGTACATCAAGTATGTTAATTTCCTTTGAAACAGGAAGTGATCAAATATAAAGAGGTTCGATTTGGGTTCTGAATGTAAGACGCGGCAGATGGCCTCCAGGCAATGCAGAAATGCAGTAACAGAAATCATCTGCAGCGGAAATAACTCCTCACTCTCATCCGCTCACTCCAACTTCTGCTGCGTTTCCTGCAGCCTTTCTGCCTCTCTTATCAAAGACTGTCCAATTCTCTGATTATTAATTCACTGCCCGGGGAAATTAAGTGATGTTGCTACAAAGCTCACATTTAAAATAGTAACAAAATTATTATAACCTGACTTGCCATTTACAGTAGGATGCTTATGTAGTTGCCTTTATCAATGTTTCTCTTGTTTTCACTTGGTAACATTAATAGAAAGATAACAATATAATTGCGAGTTTTAACAGTTTTTAGTCCCACTCAATGAGTCTAAAATCGCTATTTTGGATGTTTGATCTCAATAGGAAAGATGATTTTGGACCTAACTCTCTTAAAATTGCCATAGATCCTGTTTTTGGACTTGTGATTTGCTATTCAAATCATCTGGGAATAATAAATGGAGATATCTGAAGGAAACATGTTCTTGGACACCATATTAAAAGTCATGAAACTAACTTTAAAATCAGTCTAAAAACCATGATTTACAATGGAATCAGATATTAAATAAGAGATCTAGATAGTGAGATCATTGGTCAGAGCCTGATCACATGCTTTATTTAGGCAGTGCATTACATGTACACAGATCAGGCATAACAATAAATAATAATTTCTAATATTGTGTTGGTCCCCCTTTTACTGCCAAAACAGCCCTGAACCGTCAAGGCATGGACTCCACTAGACCCCTGAAGGTGTGCTGTGGTATCTGGCACCAAGATGTTAGCAGCAGATCCTTTAAGTCCTGTAAGTTGTGAGGTGGGGCCTCCATGGACTTGTTTCTTCAGCACATCCCACAGATGCTCGATTGGATTGAGATCTGGGGAATTTGGAGGCCAAGTCAACACCTCAAACTCGTTGCTGTGCTCCTCAAACCATTCCTGAACCATTTTTGCTTTGTGGCAGGAGCATTATCCTGCTGAAAGAGCCACAGCCACCAGGGAATACCGTTTCCATGAGGGTGTACATGGTCTGCAGCAATTCTTAGGTAGGTGGTACGTGTCAAAGTAACATCCACATGGATGGCAGGACCCAAGGTTTCCCTGCCGAACATTGCCCAAAGCATCACACTGCCCCCGCCGGCTTGCCTTCTTCCCATAGTGCATTCACCATGTGTTCCCCAGGTAAGCGACGCACACGCACCCGGCCATCCACACACAGTCAGTTTTGTCTTTAAACAGTTTGGAGAAAATCGGTTGTGTATCATTGCATCAGTGCATTAGTTCTTAAAGTGACAGTCCTTAAGGTTAATTTAAACAATAAAAGTTTTACAACAAACACATCGCTAAATACAGCTATACAACATAGTTAAAAAAACATAATAATAATGAATAATTTCTGAACATTGACGACGGTTTCTCAAAAGAATTAATAAAAGTATAGAACATAATATCGTAGTTCTAATAGGGGCTCAGTGTTACAACACACCCGACCTGCTCAACTGGGATTTAACCCCGGCTCGTGTCTCCTGCTGTTAGATCAGCATTAAAGAACCATCTCATCTGTTAACAGATATAAGATTAAAATAATTCAGATTTGTCTAATTTTAAATAAACACAAAAAATAGAGATGAAAAATAAACTTGCGTAACTTTTTTTACTATGGTTAAATGTTCAGTGATATCTTTCAAATATTTCTTAATTTTGGCACAATCTTTTCTCTAAATTATGTTATGGCAACTAGTAAATACACAAAGTTTCGTCATCCTGGCATGTGTGGAAAGTGTTAAACCATGCGTGTTACAACTAACCCCGCGTTAGGTTGTGCCCTGCGCTCCCCTACATCTCGGCAACTGTTTTCTAATGATATAATTATTGTTTCCAACCTGAGACTTTCCTTTTTGCATAAGTCATAATGTTTCAGAGTCAAAATATATCAAAATAATTGAGCAGCTTATATAGTAGTTATAGTATCAACCAGCAGGGGCTAACAGGGTTGTGCTAACCAGAAAAACCTTGAGTCCTTTGTCACTATGCAAGGCTGCCAGCTGAGGAGTGTTTCTGTTTACAGGGCACAACCTCAATCTCTGGGGAAAACAGCTGAGGGAAAATCACCAGCATCCAGAAACACACAATTTATCTTGCTAAGCCAACATTTCGAGAAATTTATGATTTAAAGTGTAATTTTATGCGAGTTATTAGGCCTACTCATCTGTGTGTGTATGTGTGTCAGCTACATAAAAAAAGCCAGTAATCTTTAGCCATGTGCATGTATGCTAGTGGGTATTAAAAGTCAGTGACATTTGTTTGTGCATTTAGCATTGGCTCCACAAGCCTGTGTTCAGTTTGAAGGAGAGATAGAGAATGAGTATAAATGTGTGCTGCTTGAAAGAGGGTATGCATTGATCTACGACGTAAAGAGCTCTTTGTTGCCGGTTACAAAGAACAGAGCGTGACATGAGCTAATTAATCACATAGTCTTTAACAAGCCACGGCCTGAGCAAGATTAAATGAGTGAGATGTCGAGTGAGAAATGAAGGACATGGGAATGTGATCGAGAGATAAAAGGAAAGTGAGTGAGGGAGAAAAGGATACAAAGGGAAAGTACACAGAGGCACAACAGTACATTGCCCTGGGGCACCCAGTAAACATTAAATAAACAGTTAATAAAACCCATTAAACAGACAATGAACAGTTAATGAACAGCTCATTAATTAGTGAAGATGAAGGCTTTATATTCTCTAAAAGTTTTGTTCCCTTTGTGTGTTGTGTGTGGTTTCAAGCTGGTGCAAGTGGTTGTCTAGATTGTTTTCAATGCAGAAACATGCTAAAATTTCAGTAACAATAATAATTTGAGCGAGTTTGGCAAGGGCCAAATTGTGATGGCTAGACGACTGGGTCAGAGCATCTCCAAAACTGCAGCTCTTGTGGTGTGTTCCCGGTCTGCAGTGGTCAGTGTCTATCAAAAGTGCTCCAAGGAAGAAACAGTGGTGATCCGGCGACAGAGTCATGGACGGCCAAGGCTCATTGATGCACGTGGGGAGCGAAGGCTGGCCCGTGTGGTCTGATCAAACAGACGAGCTACTGTAGCTCAGATTGCTCAAGAAGTTAATGCTGGTTCTGATAGAAAGGTGTCAGAATACACAGCGCATCGCAGTTTGTTGTGTATGGGGCTGCATAGCCACAGACCAGTCAGGGTGCCCATGCAGACCCCTGTCCACCGCCGAAAGCACCAACCAAAGCTGGCACGTGAGCATCAGATCTGGACTATGGGAAGAAGGCAAGCCGGCGGAGGCAGTGTGATGCTTTAATGGCAATATACTTCAGAGATATTTTACTCATAAATAATTCTAGGGTTGCCAATAATAATGGCCAACGTGTTTTGGAGAAAAACATGTATTTCATAATGTGATTTACCCCACACTTTCAATTCTTTTACTTCAGTGAAAGGTTAGATTTTTGCTAATTTTTTGAATGATAGATCAAAAGGATAACCAATGCAGATTTATTTTTACAGACATCTTTGATCATATTTACCAGGGGTGCCAATAATTCTGACCACGTAATCATTATTATGCAAAAAGTTGCAATTTAGGCTTGATAAAAGTTGATTTAGGCTGCAATATTTATTGATCAATTTTTGGGAAATCCAAAGTCTGATAACTCATAATTAATAACACGCCGTTTCTGAAGCTGCATGATCTTTGGTATCATTCATGCCTGTATCACAAACAGCATGGGTTGAAATATGCACTGAAGTTTAATACTCAAGGATAGAGGAAAGTAGGCATACTTTTTAACATAAAAACTACACTTCATATAGTTTACTATACAATCTATTTTCCTCTATCCTTTTATTTCTACAGGCAAATGAACAGTTTGGCTCTTACAGCTGAGTATTGTGAGGTTAGTGCTGATTTTAATTAGTGCTAGACCACCAAGTTTACTATCTGTCTGTTTCTGATCTATCCTGCGGTTATGGAGTTTGGTTTTAATCATAATTCTTTGCTGCACATTTTGCAGTGAGGTCCAGCATCCCACAACAAACCTGGACCAGAAATATATAAACAAACAGCCACTTACTGCACTGGATCTAGTGATTTCATGGATAGTCTCGCTCATTGAGATTTTGGAGCCCTTCATACCATCATACACTGGTGTCATTCCTTCATCAGCTAATGGATGGCCGGGGTGGAGGTGCTGACCGGTGTTTCAGTTAGTAATAATGATAATGTAGCTGGAGAACTGTAGTTCTACTGGTTGGTGTGGAAATGTATAACACAAGTGAACTGAGTCTCATTTTTATGACTCCGTGTGAGAGATTAAATGGATGCCAGACTCCCTAGAGGTCTGAAAAGGTGGTGTGTCATTGAAGGAGGGGAGGGGCTAACACCCAGTTTCATTAAAGAGGCGGAGCCAAGAGGGTACATGTGAGACACTTTTTGGGGTTTTATGTGTGACATTTTTTTTATCATCATTTTGAAAAGTACATTTATTGCTTTATTCAAAACCTAACATTATTTGTTTATTTAAATGCTTTGTATTTTTCTAGTAATTTATCCTTTATCCCAATAATTCTAGTACTGTTTAAAAAAATTAAATGTCATTTATTGACTTAAATTACATTTTGTTTTCTAATACAATGACATTCATACTTTATTTAGTTATGTATTGCTTAAAATTTGCTAGTGCCAATGTCATCTTAAAAATTAAAGTTTGATTTTTTTCTGATAAAATGACATTCATATATATATATATATATTATTATTTTTATTTATTTTTTTATTTTTTTGATTGCTTAGAGGAACACACCGACTTTTTGGGACTGTAGCTTATTCACCATGTCCCCAGAGTTAGATAAGTTTATACACACCATTCTCATCTCCGTGTGTGCCAACACACCTCTAGCTTAGCTTAGCACAAAGACTGGAGGTAAATGGCTCCAGCTAGCCTACTGCTCAATAAGTGACCAAATAACGCCAACATTTTCCTATTTACATGTTGTGATGTGTATAGTTACACCATGTACTAAGACCGATGGAAAATTAAAAGTTGCAATTTTCTAGACTGATATGGCTAGGAACTACACTCTCATTCCTGCGTAATGATCAAGGAGGTTTGCTGCCGTACCATGTGTGCAGCGGCGCAATGATTTTACACAGCGCCTGAAAATAGTCCCCGGCACACTCTCTGTGTAAGCAGCTTGTCACGTTGGTTATGTTGACGGAAGTTAGCCTATTTTCAGGTTATTTATCTATTTTATATTGATATTTATTTTTCTTAATACGATGACATTCGTGCTTTTTTTATTTGATTTATTTGCTGCTTAAGTGTCAAATTCTTTCAAATGCCAAATGCCAAATACTTTCATCATCTTAAGCACATCTGAAAGGTCTGAGCAAAACATTGTGATTACACAAGCAAATACAGTTGTGCTCACATGGAGAGAAGAACAACATCTCAGTTCTCAGAGGCCGTTTATCTTCGAGCTAATCTGATTATTGAAACAAAGAAAGCTCTGCCGTACATCAACAATGATGAAATCCATCTGAAGATTTAACACACATGCACACACCATCCTCTCTCACTTTGAATCTGTTATGTGCTTCCTGTACCACAGATCTGATCCGTCGATCAGTGCAAATATTCATTAAATTGGTTTCTTATGAAGAAACCATTAAGCCTTGTAATTTTAAGACACCAAGCCAATTGAGAATGAAGATGGGTGAAAGTAGATCAAATAGTAAAAGTAGATCGAATTGCTGTCTTACAGGGCTGGAATGTGTTCAGGTGCTTTGTAGAGTATTTGTTAGGCAAGTAAACTGTAGAAGTATTCGCTTTTAATAAACCCAGATGTAAATGGCACATGTGTTTGTGTGAGAGACAAAGAGAATAGTTTTTTCTTAAATCACAGTCTATTTACTGGCACTGAGACCTTATTTAAAAAATTCAAATTACATTTTGCATTGCAGTGCTGGTGTTTAATGTTTTTTGTTTTGTTTTTGTTTTTTCTGGCAAAAATGTCTTATTTGCTTTAGTTGCTAACCTCACATATTCAATTGGAAGATGATATCGTCATAATTACTGTATATTAATAATGAAGTCTTCCTGAGACAGTGGTGACTCACCCTGATACCTACAATAATGATATCCTTGTGTGTGTGTGTGTGTGCGTGCGTCCGTGCGTGCGTGCGTGTGGGTGGGTGGGTGCTTCAGGTAAACCCTACATTATGTTGTATTTGGTTTGCATTGCCACAAAGATGGCAATATCCAAAACCCTTGTCCTTGTGGAACATTTTGGTCCCCATTAAGAAAACCCCATTAAATTAGACTGTGATGTTTTTTTGAAAATATAACAATGCAGAAAGTTTTCTATGATTGGTAGGTTTAGGGTTAGGTGTCAGAATATACAATCTGTACAGTATAAAAATCATTATGTCTATGGAAAGTCCCCATAAAACATGAAAACACAACGTGTGTGTGTTTTGTCCATGTGCAGATCTTTCCTCGCCTCCAGTTCCAGTCGAATAATGAAAGACTCCGTTGTGTTGTTTCTGAGTCTCTCTTATCTGTTTCTGAAGGACTGTGTGTGAGTGTTTGAGCTGCGATACAGACAGACACATGATATTTGTAGAAAAGTATTTGCTGTGGACTGAATAGGCAAGGTCAGCTGAGTGCAAAAAACCTTCAGATGCCTCTTAAAAAGATACACACATTCTCGCCACTGGAGACTTGAAGACACTCTTAAAAATAAAGGTTCTTTTATTTGCAACAAATCTTTCTTTAATTCATTTTTTTATAAATGTTCTTCACACTAAGAGGAAAAAAAAAGAAGCTTATTTTAGGAACTGTTCAATAAAAGGTTCTTTGGGGAACCAAAAATGGATCTTCATTGCTGTGAAAAAGTTGTGATAGTCTTTTCTTCCCTATTGTGACATATGCGAGTGAAATGGCTTTTTGAAAAGAAAAAAAAAAGAAAATAAATTGACTTGATTTTGTCCATGGGGAATTGATTGGATGGTTGTGGTTTGCTATTGGTGGATCTCATGTGAGTGACAGGTTGCCCCGCCCTCACACCAGTAAACACGTCATCAGAGAAGAGATGCGCAAGAGAGAAGGAAAGTTGTTTTAATTAAAGATTATGAATGCATATTAATAAATAAATAAAAAATATGAAAAATTATAATTTGCATTTATAATAAATACAACAATATTCCATAAAAATATAATTAAATCAAAATAATTGGTAGAGCCAACTCAAATTGAACAAATTAGTTTGATCAAATAAATTTTTATGAGTATTTAGAACTTTCTTTTTCTTTTGAGTTCACAAAACTGACACATTTTAGTCTGAGTTTTATGAACTTAGTTTCTTTTAATTTAGACTTAAATTTAACTGAAACTGGGCTGGGATTTCTATTTCTAAGCATACTTTGCCATGACACTCAAAAAGGAGAGTAAATGTTAAAATTAACTATTATATATGTATATATGTAATATTATATATTATATATATATATATTTTATTTTATTTTTTTATTTTTTTGCAAGATTAATGCTAAGTGGGAGATGTAGTAGTGTTTAATGTTTTGCTATGCTAGTTTGAGAACAGATATACCAACCCGATCTCACAGCAGTTTATACATATTTTACAAGGTGGCTAATTCGTATGAATTTGTACGACCTCATTAGATTTTTGCCAAATCGTACGTATCTGACAAGTTGCTCAATTCATCTGATTTTGTACGAATTACCTACATCTAAACTTCTGCAGTATAGACAAATCATACAAATTCATACGAGTGAGGTCGTACAAATTCATACAAATTAGCCACCTCGTACATAAATACGTCATGAGAGAGCGTTGGATATACAGTAAATGCTCTATATTGCTGTCCTCATTCAGCAAGTGCTATGCTATGCTAATGTTATCAAAGGATTGTGTTATCAATTAGCAAGGTAGCATTTATTGAATTAGCTAGCTAAAGCTAACCAAGTTTCCACTAGTAAAAATATTTAAGTTGATCATTTTTTCTTACTTAAACATTTGTAGTTAAGAGCAAAGTAAAAATCTGCAAGTTTTGCTTACTTAAACTTTACATTTCTTAACTTAAAAAAATTGATGTAACTACATTAAACTGACTTGACTCTTGTATAACTTAAAAAAAAAAAAAATTGCTAAACTTATTTTGATGAGTTAAAGCAATGTAAAAACATATGTTGTCATAAATGATTGATCAGATAATTTTTTACAGACATTGAAGCTTTTAAACACATTCATTATGTTATTATATATGAATATCCTGCTGTTCTTCAGACTTCTCTCCTGGGACAATTCCAAATAAAATCAAAAAAACTACATCTCTGCCATGCTTAAATACACAATTCAAAGAGAACGGCCTCCTTAAGTTTCTTAATTTAGAACTGAAATTTGCTCCAGAGACAAAGAACAGAGTCACTTTCATATTCCCATGAAAGCAAAGAAAGGTCCTGGAAATCCGAATTGTTTACTTATTTTGATGATTCTCCCATTTAAGGGAATCCATGAAGAATCACTGTTATCCTGACATAAGGATCAGCTCCAAACTAAAGCTGCTCATTTCCTTGTGTTTTGCTTGGTTTGTGCATATTTTCACACTGAAGAAGGAACTCTCAAAGGATAAATCTGACTGCATCATTTACACTAAATATATTATATATTATATTTTCACTGTAGGAAATTATGTAGACGGTCCACAGGCCACACACCTGAATCAGCTCTATAAAATATCAAAAGTGCGCACGACTCCATTGTGGGTTTGGGTTTATGCCTGGTTATAATGCTCTTCACAATCATTTGATTAATTACTGCTGTCATTTCAAAGTGCAAGATTTTGAAAGCAATACTGTTATTGTCTTCATGTAATCTACAAAAACATGAATTTGCGAAAATTCGCATGCATATGCAGCATAAACGTTTCCATTTTCACTGTTGTGTAAACGTACCCATAAACTCATCGGTAAGCCCCTCCCCTCCAATGCAGATGAGCCAATGAAAGTTAAACCATTACAGTTAGTGAATCCATGCTACGTTACAAACTTCAATAGCTGTTCTCACGTCATGTAACAGTGTAGGTCAAAAACAAATAAACGAAGGTCTACATTTCAGTGCCTCTTCCAAATTAATTCTGTTACCCACCACATTTAGTTTAAAATCTTTTATATATCCCTCCATGGCATTTTTAAGTCCCGCTTTAATGCTCCTCGACGAGAGGTGGTCCTTCTGTGTCCATCTTGGGACAAGATTTTCGCACTGACCGCTGTCATTGTAAAACAGTAACTCCGTTTGTTTGTCCTAGTTAGCAACAGTAACCAAGGGGGCGGGGCATACTGATTGCGAGAAAAGCAGAATTGTGAGCTGACATTTTTCTTTAATCAGTTTGAACGAATGATCCACGGACTTTCATTACAGGATAAATCAGCATTTTTGAACAAATCTCTTAAACAAATCTCTTCAATGACAAATACATTTTATAACGATGTAATTCATACAATCCTCTTTTGAAGCGTCAAGTTACTTTTGACCGCTACCGTAGACATCAGTGTTATCCGAACTGTAAACTTTTATCCCAGTAGCTACTTCTGTGAAAATTGTAATTATTGTAACAAAGAAATAGTGATACTGTGTGGTTGAAAAGACTGTTTGTGAAGCTGTTTCATACATATACATAGCAACTGCTCTCTCTGGCTCAGCGGCAGTGCCAACACAAATGTGAATATTCGCTGTGATCGTACTTGTCAAAGGTATCATTGTCATTTAGGAATAAGATCGCATAGGTGTTTGAATCGGGATCGCAATCTTTTAACGATTAATCGTGCAGCTACTGACACTCTTTCCTTTTCCCACTTTTGACCTTCAGTCTTGAATGAGGATGAGCCATAAGAGCAATCACAAAACTCGTTTATCAAACGTGCCCTTGACTGCAGCACTTAACCCCAGGAAGCCTCAGAGGGATTGTTGCTTTTGGCCATTAAATGATAACATATGACACTTTGGTGTCTGTGTGTAGAAGCACATTTGGAGGACTATAGCTAACTAACCCCTGCTACCCCAGCCCAAATACCACAGGATGAGATCCTAGATAATGAGAGTGAGCTTCCTCTGTTCTATCTAATCTGGGGCTCACTTTTAATCCCTGAAGCCTCTGAGGCCTTAACAAATGCACAAACACGTATATGCCCTGAATGTATGTGTCAGCAGAACATCCACTGCTGGAGCTGGTGAATCAAGCTGGTTAGGTCTGGTAGACAAGCCTGATCTCATAAAAATGCGTATCTATAGCCCAAATTGTATTTATCGTGTGACTTATATGCCAAAATGAGTTTTACGTGCATATGTTACGCAGTTTTCATGTGCATATGATACGCACTTTATAACATGTTATATGCACGTACCCCACACCACTAAACCTATCCAATGGGGGGACAATGTGTATCATATGCACGTAAAATGAATTTTTGGCATATAAATCGCATGATAAATACAATTTGTGCTATATATACTCATTTCATGAGAGGTGTTGGGTAGACCACCACAAACCAACAACAAACCAGTTACCATATTCCTTAATCTGGCTGGACCTAGTTTTTCCAGCACTGTGCATTGTTAAAAAAAAATTATATGATTGATAAATCATGACAGCATGTTTTTCTATTACTATAACATTTACATGTATGCATTTGGCAGACACTTTTATCCAAAGCGACTTACATTGCATTCAAGGTACACATTTTTACATTTTGTCAGTTCTTGCTTTCCCTGGGAATCGAACCCATGATCTTGGCGTTTCTAGCGCCACACTCTTATTGTTTGAGCTACAGGAAAGCTATAACTGTAGCACATAACACAGCTATACTATAACACATCTATTACTTTAACATTTGAATAATGAGTCAATACATCATCATTACCCTGAATGACTACTATTGTAAGCCTGTTATAAGTGTTTATATTTTAGATCTGACAGGAGGTTCTTGCTGGAAACTGAGTATACGTCACTCGCCCGTGCGTGTCTCGTCATATCTGTAAATAGATAAAAGTTGCTCCGGATACTTTGAGTGTATGGTGTGGGAGTGGCATAGGTTAGTTGTCACAATGAGTGAGAAAGATTGACCTAAATTTCGCACCTCCAGGGAATCACCCGTTTTTAAAAAAACGATGAACAGAGGAGAGTCTTTTGGCAAAAAGAAAACGCTTGTAATAAAGAGAATAAAGCTTGTAACAAAACAAAAATCAACATTGGCTTGGCTTTTCTGAGATGGCGAGGGATTTAAAATATTGTAAAAGCAATGTGGAAATTATGTTTTATGACTCAAGTGAGTAGAGTATTTTATTGAACAGATACAATTGCCATATGTAGCTCTTTAACAAACTTGATTGTAAAGCATTATTTCTATTTTGAAGGGTAATTTCAGTATGGGTTGTTGTTGTACTGGAATTTATTTTCAAGGAAGTACTGTCTGTTAACTCTTTCCCTGCCATTGACGGAAATGTACAGCTTTCTGTGTTTTCACTGTTATACAGTATAGGTGGCACTATTACACATCTTCTGAAAGAATACTGAATCTCCTGATCAAAACACATGTGAAGAAGAAGCAGAAACAAGTGATAGTGACAAATGTAAGCATATGCATATGTAGAATAACACGATCATCAACATTAAACAGCATCAAAACTGCCTATTATTACCGAATTAAATGATGACCCAGGACGAGCTACAGGACTGTGAAGCTTTGGGGGTGTTGATGGACTCAATCTACTCCACCTGTGTTTTGATCATCATTTTGAATTTGATCTGGATGTAGTCTTTGACAAAAAGTGATATACTGTTAACATTTTGAATTAGATTGTATTTTTATATTTAGAGGTTTCATTTTAATTTTAAAGTTTGAGATTTTTTGTTTTAGATTTTTTTAAATAAATAAAAAAAAAATGTCTGTAGTTTTTATTAAGTTTTAGTTTTTAGTTATTTTAGTACTTAAAGGTGCAGTGTGTAAATTTTAGCAGCATCTAGCGGTGAGGCGGTGAGGCTGTGGATTGCAAGCTTTGCTTTACCCTTAAACTTACCCATACCACCACACCTGTCCCTAACTTTACCCTTAAACATGCCCACACCACCACACCTGTCCCTAACTTTACCCTTAAACTTACCCATACCACCACACCTGTCCCTAACTTTACCCTTAAACTTACCCATACCACCACACCTGTCCCTAACTTTACCCTTAAACATGCCCACACCACCACACCTGTCCCTAACTTTACCCTTAAACTTACCCATACCACCACACCTGTCCCTAACTTTACCCTTAAACTTACCCATACCACCACACCTGTCCCTAACTTTACCCTTAAACTTACCCATACCACCACACCTGTCCCTAACTTTACCCTTAAACTTACCCATATCACCACACCTGTCCCTAACTTTACCCTTAAACTTGCCCACGCCACGACACCTGTCCCTAACTTTACCCTTAAACTTACCCACGCCACCACACCTGTCCCTAACCCTACCCTTAAATTTACCCATGCCACCACACCTGTCCCTAACTTTACCCGTAACCCACCTCAATATTGTATTGCAAGTGTTTTGCAATACAGTATGAACACAATAAGTACATTGCACTTATTTTTTTTAAATGTAAATACATAGTAGTTAAGGCCACCTAATATAAAGTGGGGCCATTTTTTTTATTATAGGTAACATTAATAACTAAACATAAAAAAATATATTTGTAATGTTACCAAATGTGAATTATTAACAGCAATGCTCAAACATCCTCACATCTGTATTTTCTGAGAAACTATTGTCCCTCTTCCCCTCAAACTATCTATAGCTGCAGCCAAAACCATAAAGTGCTTTCAGGCACGTCTCTCATCCTCTGCCTGATTCTCTTTATTGTGAGTTTGATTAATTGCAGATTACAGATTTTACAGTTTCATTCTCCATAACATCACTCCACAGTTATTAAAACAAATGTCTCTCAAGTTAATCTGAATGATTTACAGACAGTGACTACTGCCAAAAACACAGCGAGCAAAACCCGCTCAAAAAACACATTATCTGACCAATCATCCGCCGGCATTAACACTAGCACTGCAACAAAGGCTGATAAAACACACCCTTTGAATTCAGTCATAGATCATTAATGCAAAAAACTGTATATTGTCCTTTCACAGTAATTTTCAAAGCAGTAGTGATAGAATTGTACTAAATGCACACTGTATAGTGTGTGTTCAGAGTGGACAGGCTCAGGAAATGACTGATGTAACAACGCTGTAGAATCACAGTGAGTATCTGTGTTTGCTTTACTGTGACCTCTTGTGTATTTACAGATTAACAGATTATGTTCACAGCTGGTGCTTGGGTTCCCAGTGTGCACTGCAACATTAAAGAGCCACTATTATGGTTTTTCGAATATTCCCTTTCATGCATTGTGTAATAGCTGTCTGTGAATGTAAATGTTCGAAAGGGCACTACAAATAAAGTTATTGTCTCCCAAAAGAAAGAATCGACTCTGAAGCGATACGAGTCGTCTAGAATTCGAATCCCATTGCATTACGGTTTCTATGTCACTAGAAAATAAATTTGCATAATGAACAACTTGAGCAGCCCTCAAACGTCATTTTACTGACGACTGCTTCTCAAATCTCGGAGTTCAACGCTGGATTCGCAAACCGCTTGCTCTTAAAAGATGGGTCAGTACCCAGTTTATTTGGACCAGCTTGCTCCTCAGAATCACAACCTGTAATTATGAATACTAATTATTGATGTATATATTTTCGACCGGTTGTTCAAAATGCATAGTTTTGTGTTTGATATTGTGTAAATTTCCGGCTAACTCGCGTTATTACTGTCTTACTGAAATACTTCTGCTAAGCAGCTGTGGGCCACTATTACCTAAAACTGTCTATTAATGCAGACTGTCTGTTCTTACTACTTTGAGTAAAGATAAAGGATGGAGCAAGATTTGTTTTACAAATGTTTATGTTACATAAATCATTGTTAGTGCTCAGCTACCTTGCACCATTATTGATACAGTTCCCGCATGTGCACCGCAATAAATTATAAATATACACACGGTTTGTTGATGGACAAACTCTTGTTACTGCTGATGGTGAGGAATTGTCTCATAATGTCCCTTTAAAATGAATAGCACATCACTGAAAAACATCCTGCTCAAGTCATCCTTGCAATGGAGGTTCAGGTTGAATAACTAGTTCTTCCAATGTTTCATCATCGGACGTCATTGTTACTGTCTTTACAGTGTGTACAATCGCTGAACTTTAGGAAGCCTCCGGACGGAGCTGGAGTTCAGTTATGGTAATGGCCGTTTAGCTTCTGACACGCGCTGATAGCGGTAGACCAATCACAACAGACTGGGCCGTCTGCCAATCAGAGCAGAGTAAACTCTCAGAAAGGAGGGATTTAGAGAAACTGAGAATCATTGAACACTGTGGTGATGTGAAAGGTTTTTTGACCTTTGATGCATGTAAACAAAATTAGGAGGCTTTAAAATAGCGTATTAGGGGCACTTTAATAAAAGTAATACTGTAATTTTATTGCATATAAGTCATTAAATTATACTTATAATTACATTTTATCTATGTAACCATATTCAAACCAATTATTGTCTGTAAACATTATTGCACCATGAAGGAAATTAAGTAAATAAGATCCAAATTCCCAGTCAAAGGGAACGCTAATTATCACAATGGAGAACCATTTATACCGTATCCCACAATGCAATGCAGTGTCTTTTTTTAGCTCAAAATGTGACAGATTGCATTGACTTCCTCAGCAAAATTCTGAATAACAATAAAATATTTTGTAACAAGCTGTTAAGTATTATAAAGCCTATCAATTTTTTAGTTGTCAAGTCAATATGAAATGGAAGTTGCAACCGACTTTACTACCATATTGTGACATATTTATGATTACAATTTTCTTTTTTAAACACAGCAGGATATGATTTTATCCATCGGCTGCAACATTTAACCCATTTTCTCATCGGTTTGATTGTGAAAAGTAATCATTTCATTGGATATCAAGTAAGTCATCTCAAGTTACAAGAGCAAGGTACATTTTGATTAAAGATTACAAAACCAGAAAACAATGATAAAAATGCACAGATTAATCAGTCACAATAAGACATGCATTAAGAAGACATATAGAGTCCATTTCAATTTGAATGGCCATTTTCAAGGCTTCATAACAAAACCCACAAACCAGAAACTGTTCCCACTTCCATCCCAGCAGTCTTTTTTAATATGTTTAGAAATATATCTCACAACACCAACTACACATTTAACAAAATCCAATTAGAGTTTATTAAAATCAGACATGCTGCGTTGACAGAGTCTCAGAAATCTCTTCCTCTTGGGAATATTGTGTTTCCAAAACTCAATCAAAACAAAATATTCTGCTATTTACAGTGGTCACGAGGACATGAAACCACTTTAAAACCACAACAACAACATTCTAAACACTGTTAAACTGTTTATACATTACGTATGTATCCGTACCCATGCATCACACAGGCTTTCCTCGCACGACCTGCTGTTTAAACATTCTATACGTAACCCTGCCCAGTCATTAGAGAGTCTCCCAAACATAATCATATGCTCTCATTAGCACACAAAGCATTCTTTCTCCATTATGATGCCGTGCTTTACCAGTCCACTGAGGCTTTATTGGCCAAAACGCTGGAAGACAATTTTCTGGCACATTCTTGATGTGAAAACAGACACCAACTTTCCTGCAGGTGTGTCTTGAATGCTTGTTATGTTTATAAAATATCATTACAGGTGCGTGAAAGATTGGTTGCGTTATGTTGTTGGTATAGTTGACATGACATGTAAGCTTTTATTTATAGTAAAGAGGAGCATGTCATGAAACTCTTAACTTTACGGTTTACACGTGTTCTAACCAGGAGCGATGCGAGACATTTGTGCACAAAATTGTGAGGAGGATTTTGGACCAATGAGATGCCATGGTAGACGCCTGCTGCTCAAAATCCTATGCTTAATAAATGTTTTTGTATAATTTAGCCATTAAAATATCCTTTACACAAGATCAATTTACTTGAGAAGTAACCGAGTACATTCAAAACAAATGTGTTTTGTCTTCGTGCACTGGCAGATTTTTTTTTCAAACTGGTTTTTAACATATTTATACATAAAACAGGTAGAAGTTTGTGAGTGACAAGACAAAATGTGACCCTGGACCACAAAACCAGTCATAAGTCACACGGGTATATTTGTGGCAATAGCCAACAATACATTGTATGGGTCAAAATTATTGATTTTCTTTTATGCCAAAAATCATTAGGATATTAAGTAAAAATCATGTTCCATGAATATATTTTGTAAATTTCCTACCAGAAATATATATAAAAATGTATTATCAGTAGTAATATGCATTGCTAAGGACTTCATTTGGACAACGTCAAAGGCGATTTTCTCAATATTTAGTTTGTACCCTCAGATTCCAGATTTTCAAATAGTTGTATCTCGGCCAAATATTGTGCTATCCTAACAAACCTTACATCAATGGAAAGCTTATTTATTGATGTATAAATTTAATTTTCAAGAAATTGACCCTTATGACTGGGTTTGTGGTCCAAGGTCACAAATACACTGGTATTAAATATGTAATCCATGAAAAAAGTTTTATTTTGTGCATTGTTGCTTCTCAAATAAAGTTATCATGTTTAAAGGATTTTTAGATTTTTACTAGACAAAAATTAACTAGACTTAAATTAATTACTTCAATTTAATTAAAAATTTAATACAATTCATTAAATTTTACTATATACATATATGTTATTGTTTGACGCTTTATTGCGGCATTCCTGGTTAGACAGTGTAAATTATGTAAACGTTTTTTAATAGATATTTAAAAAAAATCTATTAAGTTCTACAAGCCGTAATTGAAAGCTCTTTAGAACCTTTCACATGAATCGCATTAGGACAAGCTTCCTGTGTGACTTTGAACAACTTTACCTGCAAAGTTCTGTCCTGTCACGTAAGGGCCATTTTTACTGGGTTGCTAAGTAGCAAAAAACCAGGAACATCATGCAAATTGTCCAATAATCATGCTTTGAAAGGTCAGTGGCATGTGAGATCAAAGCTGAAACTGGTTAACATTAAGCTTTGTGTAATTGTTTGAGAACCATTTGTTGCACTTCAAAATGGGTCAAAGATACTTGCTTGATAATAGATAATAGCTTGGCGCTTCGCTCCATGGAGTTCAGTGCATTGGGAATGTTAACGTGAATCATGTGAAAGGGTCTTTAGATTCCGTTTGTCAGGATTCTAGAACTGGCAGTGAATTCTAGAACTGTAGAGCAGCACACAACTACTAAGCAGTTATGTAATCCCTTTGTCCTTATATAATCTCGAACAAATGTCTATTAAAGTTCATGAGGACGTGATGAACCGTTTCATGAGGGCGTCTGTCAGTGGAACCATTGAGGCAGTTGTGATCAGATACACAGGAAGTGGCTTTTGCTTCGCTGCAGAGTAGATGAGTAGATGGCATTGATAAAGCCTGCTTTCATTTCTTTTCCTGCTCTACAAAGTTGATGTTGTAGGTGAGCTGGTGTCCATTGTCCCAGGCGTACAGAATCTTCTCTTTAGGGTTGTAATCGACTTGTGTTGTGAACCCGTATTCGTTAATGAAAGGCAAACGTGGAGACGCCTCAGTCCCTGTGAGCGTGTCGTATGCGTACGAAACCTCCCCTTCCCTCTGATTGTAAATGTCCACCGCGTAGAGGACGCCACATATTACGAAGCAGTTTCCAAACGAATTTCGCCTCAGTCTCGTCCTCCACGTGGTCTCCTTTTTGACTGACAGGTCACTGGGATCTAGTTTACTGACTACAATGACCTCGCCCTGTCCGTAGTCATCGTCAACAGACGGGTAAATGACCCAAAGTCCATTCTCATCCACGGCAAAGTCGATATCAGAGTGGCCTTTCCACTTCCAAGGTGTGGTGTCTTCATAGACAACGTCGTGAAGCTGAGCCCAGGCGGCTACATACCGTTGCTTGAGATCGTATTTGATGATGTTCTTCGTGAAGGCACGATTATAGTAAAACCCTCCTCGGTACACAACATGACCCGTTCCGATCCAGTTATAAGGGAGCTTGTACAGGTTACTCCAACGGCCTGAAGGAAAAAAGGAGATGAAAGCAGGTAAAATGTTGCTATATTTTTGTAGTAAAGGTCAATAGGGAAATTTCATGCCAAAACGTCCATTGCCTATTGTCATTAGCCATGCAGTCTATTTCAAATGTTTAATTAACTTGAATGAATTCACGCATAAATGATTTGCACATAAAAACTTCGGCTGTTTCCGAAATCTCATAGTCTCTTGAGTAGGTACTTATTTTGAATAAGTAATTACTCAATGAACGCTAATAAAGTACGTTCTATATAGTATGAAAGTGTCTAATATGAGTGTAATCTGAACATACTACATCTGCCATGTTGTCATTATCATGTGACCTACCAGCTTCAGTTACGTCACTTCACTGCCTTTCACAAATCCTCTCCCGTGGCCTCATGGGATAGTAAAGTGTCCATCATATGAACACTTCAGAATCTCGTGAATTGTGATTACTGTCAATTCTGACATACTTCTTTTGTCACATACTGTTTTTCGCCTACTATGTAGGGAAGTATGCGATTTCAGATGCAGCCAATGTTTCATTACTGGATGAATCAGAATTTCAGAACAAATCTGATTGATGATTCAAGGACAAATACATTTTTTAGCAGTCACTTGTTGCCACCTACTAGCATAACAATGTAATCAATACTATCGTTATTTGAAGAGCCAAATTACTTTCAAAGGGGATTTGCTCTATTTTGATCTCTACCGTAGACATCAGTGTTTATATCCGAACAACAAACTTTTATTTGTGTGATAATTTGAATATTTGTAGCACGGAAATAATGATACTATGTGGCTGAAAAGGGTCAGCGGTAGCGCAAATGTAGATTTTTTTTAACGATTAATCGTGCAGCTAAACCCAACAAACTCATTCAAACCGAGGGATTTTTGAGGCAAGTGGATTTTAAAATGACACTTAAATTCAGATGAAATCTTTGAAAAGCTGATTGTAGATTAAAAAGCAAAAGGTATTTGTCTAGAAATCATGACAAAAAACAAGCAAATATTACTTTTGACTTTACATTATTTAGTTATGCATTTAAAAAAAGTATACAATTATTAGTGCTGTCAAATCGATTAATCGTGATTAATTGCATCCAAAATGACATATACATGTGTTTACATAATATATATGTGTGTGCTGTGTATAATTATTATGTATATATAAATACACATACATTATTAAATCAAGATTAATCGATTTGACAGCACTAATAATTATAAATTATTTTCTAAATTGATATCAGATTTTTTATCAGGCTCTGCAACTAAAATGAGCAAAAGTGCAACAAAACGTAAAGCGGTTAAAGTGTTTTTCCTCTTTGGTTATCTCAAATATCTTGCAATGCCAGCCAAGATTGCCAAGCTGATGCTGCCTGAAAAAAATTCAGCGTATGACTCCCCTGGCTCTGTCTTAACAGGAAATGTTTTTGGAAATCTATTAATACCAGTCTAAACAGGCACACAAACACACACTTAGAATCAACTGCAACATCTTCCAAATTCTTTCTCTTGCTCCAGGAACACACACACTCACTCAGCACACACCCAGACACCAACAAACTGGCTTGTTCCCAGACATCGACATCATTCACATTTACGTTTATTTAGAAATCCAAACCTTTTCCAAAGGAAAATCCCTGTCTTTGTTTCACAAAAATCAATATGAAGAGCTTTTAACTCGAAACACACACTACTACTCAACTGGTATCGACTCAAATATCTGTCTCTCTATCTGCAGCTGCACTTAATAAATAAGTACATCATTAATTTGTATGTCTCTAAAGAGCAGAATTATCTTACACACCCTGTTTAAAGTTGTCCAAGTTCCGGAACTCTACGAGGTTGTTGCCGTAGTAATAGTTGGTGACGTAGATTTTGGAGTCTCTGGCAGTGGGATCCTTCATCCACGCGCCCTCGTTCCTGCCGTAGCTGTGCTGTTTCACCGGCAGATCCACCGACGCCAGCGTCCCTTCACAGCTGTGCTCTTTAACTGACAAAAAACCATCAATTTCAGCGCAACAACACACATGCATCAAGATTAATCCATTTCGCTTGGTTGAAGAATTTAGATTTTTTTCCAGTTTACACTGTTTAAAACCAATAAGTTTGATTACTAACAAATTGTAATCAGTTACTGATTACAAATTACATTACAAAAATTGTAATCCATTACATTACATATTTAAGGTAATTTAGTCTGACTACTTTTGGATTACTTTTAGATTACTTGTTTATTACATTGATTTGAGTAAGAAATTTCAGTTCAACTTTCAGGGGAATCCCTTTATTGCATGCAAATATGAAATGACGTGATTTTGTACATTTTAGTGCGTTTGAAAGACAAAAGCCTTACATGTAATCAGTTACTACCCAGCTCTGGTTTTAGTTTAGTTTAAGATCATTTATGCGGTGCTGCTTTTGTCCAAAGTGAGTTTTATTGTAAATATACTGTACCTGCGATGTATGAGTTATTGCCGGTGTTGTCCAGCACTAGTGCAATCGTTGGGGCCGGTCGTTCCTCTCTGAGTATTGTTCTGCTAGTTGTTGTTGTCCTCTGGGTTGTTGTTGTTGTGGGAGGAGTGGTTGTTGTTGTCATTGTCGTGGGTATGGTTTCTGGGATGGTCTCTGTTGCTAAGGTGACGGGAGCTATGGTACTTTCCTCTTCCTCTACTTCTACCTCAAGCAACGTGTCGGTTTCATCAGGTTTCTCTTCACCTGATAGAAATAGAACAGAAACAGAGCTAGAGATTAAAATCATATCACATGTCACACTTCAATAAAAGCACTACACTCTAAACCAAGGGTCAACATTATGCAGTGGTATGCAAGTGATTAAAAGCGAGATAAAATAAGTGTGGTTTAGAAAACGGCAACATCTTTACATGTATACGTATAATTAAGCTTTGACTGAAAAAAAACAACCCAAAGCAACTTGTCAAATTTTGTCCGAAACCTATGAAATCTATTATCATAGGTTCATTTAAGAATAAACATCATGCAAATCATCAAATTAATCCAGGGGGATCTTCAGCCCTCAGTGGGAATGTGTAGCAAGAGACCATTGTCTAAGTGGTGGCTCTTGTATTGACAATTCAACATTCAAGATGACTTTGGGAAATGAGTGAATGCAACTAAAGTTCTGCAGAAGTGGAGGAAATGAGTGAAAAGTCTATTAAGAATTTCCCTGCCTCAAATACTTTTTTTTGTTGCTTTTTTTGCTTTTTTTTTGCTTGACAAAATGGCACTTAAACCAATCATCTTAATCTTAACTTGGGTTTTCTGAGTAAACAAGTATGTAAAGATTACTAGATTTTTACAGTTAAGTTAAGACATTGAGTAAAGTTAACAAAAAAGTGTTAGTTAGAACACTCTCAGAAAAAAAGGTACAGAAGCTGTCATTGAGGTCACCTAAATGGTGCATATTGGTACCTTAAATGTACATATTAGTACCTAAAGTGTATATATTAGTACCTAAAAGGAACAGAAGTGTACCCAGTGACAGCTTTTGTACCTTTTTTACTGAACTGTTGGATTTTACAAGGTAATATAGTTCAAACATTAACATTTTCCCTGCCAGCGTTTTTTCCACTACAAATATTTTTGTCATTTTCACAAAAATTGTTAACACAAAAAACAAAAGATATATGAGGCTGCTTTCACTTTAAGACCTAATGCACAGACCTGTTATATTGACACACATCTGATATTTTAACTGTTTTAATTTACTTATGACACAACTGATTGTGTTTCCGTGGATACTCTGTCCTTCGGATGAGACGTTAAACCGAGGTCCTGAGTCTCTGTGGTCATTAAAAATCCCAGGATGTCCTTCGGAAAAAAGAGTAGGGGTGTAACCCTGGCATCCTGGCCAAATTTGCCCATTGGCCCCTGTCCATCATGGCCTCCTAATCATCCCCATATACTGACTGGCTTCATCACTCTGTCTCCTCTCCACCAATCAGCTGGTGTGTGGTGGGCGTTCTGGTGCAATATGGCTGCCGTCGCATCATCCAGGTGGATGCTGCACATTGGTGGTGGTTGAGGAGATTCCCCCCTTCTGTATGTAAAGCGCTTTGAGTACCCAGAAAAGCACTATATAAAATGTAACAAATTATTATTATTATTATTATTATTATTATTATTATTATTAAGGCATTTTGACATAATTTTCAGTGTACTTCTGTTCTCACAGTGCACGAGTACCGAATTAACTTACTTTCATGCTGTCTTGTGTTTGAATAGCTTAAAATCACTTGAATGTTTAAACTGATTAAACTGATAAAACGTAAAAATCATCAAAAAAGCAAAAAGTCTAATTTTTAGATAGTTGATTATAGTTTTAGGGGCTGAGACGACAGACAGTGGGGCTAAAACCCCTCTAAAATGGTCTAGAACCGCTCCTGGATTAATCAGTTTTTGGTCAAATTAATACAAAACTCAAACCACATTATAATACTGAAATGCTAAAAACAATAGGCTATATGAATTGACAGATTCAGAAATACTAGACGAGCAGATTCTAGCCAAGTACAGACTCATTTTATTTCCTACACCTGCTCTGTGTGGGTACATGAAGTCTCTGGAAACATTGTACTTCTTTAACCGTCATGCCAATTAAACTTTGTTGACATGTTGTTGAAGTTTGAGTTTTAAATTAGTTTCTTCACCAATTACTCAACACTTCCAGGACTAAATGACTTGCATCTAAAAACAAAGTAAGTTGACATTTGAGTGAGTATTATGCCAAACTGCTCTCCAAGAATATGAATACATCTGGTTTGTAAACGCTGTCACATTGGGCATAAAACACGATACATTTACTGTGGTGGTGCACCTGCTAGACTGGCACGGAATTCGGTTAAACTATATTTAACGAGAGAATGGATTTGATTACTGTACATTAGATCACAGGGTGGGACGACCAAAATAAACATCGTATTTATTAGTGAAAGTAATTTATGTTTATTAGAACATTTTTACTTGACTTATGCACGGTCTGCCGGCTTTTGTATTGGCTTTGCATTCTTGTCAGTACTGATCACACTGAATCTGCATCACAGCTCTGTTACACATTATCTTAAACCAGTCAAACAAATCCAGTCCAATAGCCAAGACACGCTAACAAAGTTAAATAGCCCTTACTCAGAGGAGATGCCATATTCAATTTGACGTGAACTAAAATAAGACTTCTGAGGGACAGAGATAGTTTCTTTTAACAGATGAAAAACTGAAACTCTGTAATTCCACAAAATTTCAGCTGACAATAAACATTCAGTGGACATGGAGCATAGGTTATGAAAATTAGAAGTGATCTAGGATCTAAAGACAGTACATTTATACATATGGAAAACGCTGTTATCCACAATAACGTTCATTTCATTCAAGATAATTTTTATTTTATTTTATTTAATGCATTCCATGGGAATTGAAAACCATGACCTTGGGTTTGCTAGCACCATGCTTTAATCTTTCTTAAAAAATAAAAGTGCTAAATAAAATTTAATATTAAAGTAATGATAATGATTAAAAAAGGATTATTCCTCACATACTTGTTGAAATTCACTTCAAATAAAAATGGCATCTATTCTGACTAATGCTGTGTAACATCAGGATTTCCAACTTGGAAAAATGCACCATTTGGAAACTTTACATTTACAAGATCTGACTTTCCTGATTTACTGTATAGCATTCAATTTTAACCCTTCCTGTTGTGTTGATTTTTAAACTGCTTGTTCCAGTGGTTAAAATATTTCTTAAAATGTTGTGAAGTTTTCTCATTATGGGTCATGAAAGTGAATGCAAATTTTTGACACATATACACAATATTTCCAAAAGTATTGGGACACCCCTCCAAATCATTGAATTCAGATGTTCCAATCACTTCCATTGACACAAGCACTCCACTGACTAGTGAATCAAGCACTAGGCATGCAGACGCTTCTACAAACATTTGTGAAAGAATGGGTCGCTCTCAGGAGCTCAGTGAATTCAAGCGTGGTGCCGTGATAGGTTGCCACCTGTGCAATAAGTCCATTTGTGAAATTTCCTCAGTACTAAATATTCCACGGTCAACTGTTAGTGATATTATAACAAAGTGGAAGCAATTGGGAACAACAGCAACTCAGCTACGAAGTGATAGTCCACATAAAATCACAGAGCAGGGTCAGCACATGCTGAGGTGCAATACAGCTGTGTGTGGTGTCCTATTCAAAGGACTTAAGTCTGCTTTCATGTATACTCTGTGGTGGCCAAGAAACCACACTGCGAAATTGGCTGATCGCGCAATAGGTGGTCTATATGATAAGTTTAATGGTTTCTCATGCACACATGAAAGTCTGTATATATATATATTCTTTTTTTCTTTCAAAGGCTCTGTATTACAGTGCTAAGAATATTGTGAGAAGAAACCCAAAATGCTTATAACCTGCACTGAAAAAGTGCACCTTGAATTCATTCAGTTGTTTTTGACAATCACTAAAGAATCACTAAACAGCTGCCATGAAAACACAATTCTTGTACGATAAATTTATTTTCATTAAATTCTTAATTTTCTATTTTAGAAAACGAAATAGGGGCAATAGTCTGGAAATGCAAATATTTTTTCCATACTTTTCCAGACCTGGAAATTACTCAAATCAAATTCCATACTTTTCCAGACCTGCGTAGATAATCCTACACATGCAAAATGAATGCTTGCATAGATGTGTTTCATTAAATACAGCGTCTTCCAACATCTCCAGGGCTGTACCCACCATTCTTAATTTTAATTTATACCCTTAATCTTGAGTATCTGTTGAATATCCAACATCCAACTTTAAATGGCACACAGAATAAAAACTACAGGTTTGGTTCTGGCACAGTGGCACAGTTTCTTAAAACTGTTGTTTTATTATCTCAAGACATCAAAGACTTAATTTGGGGGTTTTATCTGTAAACCACAACTGCCCTGTGAGACGTTTCCAAAGTGCTAGTCTACAGACTAAACTTTTCAAAAGTGTGTCCATATTCAGGCCGTTCATTTACAGTAATTTATGCCATAATCAAATTCCTTGTGATTGTATCTAATGTGCACTGAAATAGTCGGGACCCAATTTTGGAAGCAGCGATTAGGTTACGCCTATGGATAACACAAGATTAGATCAGACCACATTACATGTCACTAAAGACGCCATTGATTGTGGTGCTTTCAGAATCGTTCTTGTATAATCCAAAGAAAAAAATCAGTAATCACACAGACTGTCAAGCAAACGGCGGTAACCAGGGAGACTGTCGGGCAAGAGGCACACATCTAACGCTTAAACAGGAAGTGAGACTGAAAGCCCACATGAATGGAAACACTGTTGAATTGGAGACATTTGGCTGTTTTTTTTTTGTAGAAGCCCTTATGCCGATATGAATGTCATGTCATGTCAGAAACTGAAACTGATTCATTAGTGTATGTTGGCTGTCATTTCAGACTCTAAAGACACTCTCTGGCTGGCATCCTACACTAGTATCCTGTTAACTTGAGTGCTGGATCATCTAGTCCCAAGATACTGAGATCTAATCTCACTGTAAGTTGTGCATTATGTGAGAGTACAGTGTGTGTGTGTGTGCGCGCATGTACTTGGCTATAGTTTGGGGCCAAAAAATATCCCCAAAAGACAGAGCAATCTGACAAAACCTCCCTTTGAGGACATCTGGGACATCCTCAATAGGAAAATCAAATCAAAATAACTTTATTCGCCACAGTAGATGCAGTAGAAATTGTTGGCAGGTTCATAAACAAAGAAAATACTTTCTTTTAACAGTAAAAATGCTATGTTTTATTTCAGGGTTAGAATTAGCATTAGTAGTATTTATAATTAAATTCATATAAAAACAACAACAGTCAAGGGTATGTCCCCATTAAATAGCAAAGTGCACAAGTGTGTGTGTGTGTGTGTGTGTGTGTGTGTGTGTGTGTGTGTGTGTGTGTGTGTGTGTGTGTGTGTGTGTGTGTGTGTGTGTGTGTGTGTTTGTTCATGTTTTTCTATCCCGGTCGGGACTTCAACCTGAATGCACACTGACTTGTGTCACCGTGGGGACCTAAACTGAGGTCCCCATGAGGAAACAAGCTTACAAATCATACAGAATGAGTTTATATATATATATATATATATATATATATATATATATATATATATATATATATATATATATATATATATATATATAATATTAAAATGCAGAAAGTTTTGTGTGATGGGTAGGTTTAGGGGTAGGGTTAGTGTAAGGGGAGAGAATATACATTTTGTAAAGTATAAAAACCATTACGTCTATGGAGAGTCCCCATTAAGATAGTAGATCAGTCGTGTGTGTGTGTGTGTGTGTGTGTGTGTGTGTGTGTGTGTGTGTGTGTGTGTGTGTGTGTCTGACTGGCATGGATACAAGCAGCTGTGCTTCTATGGGGAACACAAAGGAAACAACATTGTCTCTATAAAGGCCAACTCACACTACACTGATAGACGGCGGCCAACGCCGACAATCGCCAGATTACAGAATGTCACTTCTCAAACATTCCACAACCTGACAAATCCAACATGTTTATTCGCGAAAACAAGAGCCAGTCAACAGCAACAGACGGCGACGGGTAACACACTGATCCGACAAAACCGGACGAAGTGTCTTTTGCCATCTGTCAGTTCAGTGCAAATTGGAACATGTGTTTCTGGGTGTGTCTGATCTAGCTATAAGCAAAATTGGTGAAGTTACTCCCCAGATTTTAGCTAACTCGTACCTCAGTACAACAAAATCTCTAAATGTTTGTAAGGAGGTAATGTCTTTTATTCAATGCCAATGCTTTAGAGGCTAAGATAATAAGTAAAAAAATGTGTGTCTTACCTCTGTTTTGGTTGCCCATCTCTTCGGTTTTGGTGGCTTTGTAATATGTGATCCCCCGGATGAGTCCGGGCTCTTTCTGGGATGGTTTGGTTTTAGTGGGCAGTTCTGTTTGCTCTGGTTTACTGGGTTTGTTTGGTTTTGTGGTCTCTTTCTTTGGCTTGGCTGGCTTTTCCTTCGCTGGCTTTGGTGGAGGTTTCCCTTTTTCTGGTTTCTTTGCTGGAAACTTTGAAGCATCTTTGATATTTGTCCCCAGTGTGTCCTACAAACATAACACATGTCTAACTCAACAGATGTTAGAGATCTCATCCTAAAAACTATATTAACATTTAAATCTATGCAGTTATATAGATATGTCTCATATTACAAATGCACACATATGTACATTTTCTGTATTTTACCAGAGCAGACTCAGTGAGATATTGTATCCCACAATGCAATGCACTAAACTTTGACTTCCATTTCCAGTGTGACAAATGAACTGGAAGAGATATAGAGATAACTGCAATTTTTAACGTCTCACTCTTGACTCATTATTTAATTTGGACAGCCAAAATGTGATAACATGCAGCACACTATTAAAGGTGACATATTGCGCTCCTTTTCAATGTGTTGATTTTGTTTTTAGGGTCTACTAGAATGTTTACATGCTTGAATGTTTGTCATTATTGCAGGACCTCTCTTCCCAGTCTGTCAGTAACGCTCTTTTTGGTTCCTGTCTCTATGAAGCCCCTCCTTCTAAAAAAAAGCATGATGTGCTCGCATTGGTTGTCTGGTCCAGTGTTTTGATTGGTCAACAGCTTTGAGTGTGTTTAGGAAATGTCACTTCCATTACCATAAGCGCAAGTTTCATCAACACACTACTAACTCAGCTCAACCAGGCCTTGCCCCCTGTCTTTGCGTATGCCTTTGGCGGGAATTATTTAAATGAGGAACATTGCTATATTGATATAGAGAATAACTCCCTTTGGAGTGACTCGCAGACCTTTTTCATACCCAAACAGCAACATTACACACTAAAGAAAGCTGAAAATGTAAAAAGCATATTTAGACCCCTTTAAGTGAATTTAACTGAATAATTTGAATAATGCAGTAAACCGAAAATACTGAACCGTATGCAGTATTCCATTCTGAACATAACATATTCAAATCCAGTGTTCATTTCGTTGACAAATAATTTTTATCATAATTTTCGTCAACAGCCTTTTTTCAGTGACGAAAACAAGGTGATAACTAGCCCAAATAAAAAAAAACAGTTTTGGATGACAAAAACTGACAAAAATCCACTGTAATTTTCATCAATGAATAAAAACTAGATGAAAATATTAGGGAGGGACAATTAGGATGAGATCCAGTCAGAACTGATGTCCTGTGTTAGACTGGGTAAACCCAGCCTGATCTGCCAGCGATTTGATTTCACCCTTAAGCTCAGGCTGGAAACCTGTACATTGTTTTATCCTGCTTCTGTTACAAATTTGCGGGGACCAATCACAAACCAGCTTATCCACCTGGTGCACTATTGGCAGGTTTAACACAATGACGGATAGAGAAGCGATGGATCGTTGGTCTGATTGGTGGAAAGGACTATGCAATTGCAAACAGAGTCATTTGAACTTTGCCCGTTGATCAAGCCTCTTGTGCAGTAGAAAATACAGAGCAGACTCCCCAGACTGATGTTCAGTCTTAAAAGATTGTTGGTCTGGTGATGGCCAGACAAGTCCTGTGTAATAGATGCGCACATTTGAATTGTAATGTGCTGATCTAACCGCGGGAAAACATGGCGCTGTTGTGTGTTCTACAGGCTCACGCAATGTGCTTCAGAGCAGTTCACAATCAATGCATAGCGTACATTTATGCCAGTTAATTGTTTATGAACTATTTCCGATGAATAATGACAATGTTTACTTAACAATGTTTATATGGTAATATGATTTAGACGGTTGTATATTTTATCTCCCAATGAGCTGCAACTGCAATAGTAAGGCACAGATATTTCAAAATAAGAGTCAATATGTATTTTGAGCTTTGTTTATAATTAATAGTCACGCATTATACATTTTTGGTTACACAATAAACTGTATGTAATTCCATTCCCATTTAATTCATAGTCAGGAGGAAAGACTAAGAACAGTATTTGACACATTATTCAATAAAGTATCAGGGTTATAATAGTTAACTAAACCCATTAAAAAAATCTTCATTACTTGAAATTAAATAAATGTTAAGTGAAAAAAAAAAAAAACTTATTTGAATCTTTAGCTTAACCTGATATACTAACTAAAACAGAAATACAAAATTATAAAAAATTATGTTTTTTAAAAAACAAACAAAAAAAGTGATTTTACCTCCATTTCATGTATTTTTGTGCTTGAATGGTCAAAAAACAGTTATGTCAAAATGTCAGTTTTGACGTATTCAAGTAACAGTCGGTTATGTAATGCCTAAATGCTCAATTACGCTCAATTACGCTCAATTATGCATTACGATTGAACTAAGCTCATTAGATTTTAGTTGACTAAATCTACTGTAGATTTAGTCGACTAAAACTAAAAACAATTCAGGTGACTAAAATGTGACTAAAACTAAATGCCATTTTAGTCAAAAGACTATGACTAAAATTAAATCAAACTTTGCTGTCAAAATTAAGTCAGAGATGAAAGGTCATGACCCTTACCTGTGCTTTGCTTTTAGGGCCTGAGGAGGAGGAGTCTTTCTGCAGCAGCTGAAGGCCCAGGTTGGACAGCTCCTTCTTTATGCTCATCATGATGTCAGAATGGTTCTCGTACTGCCGTAGCTGATTGGTCAGAGTCGCCACACTGTCTCTCACAAAGTCATTCTCCCGAGAGAGGTTCATCTTTATCATCTAGATGAGGTACACAACTTTGCATCACACACATATACAACTACACTTTTGCATATGTATTCATATTACTGTACATGAATACATCTGATTAAACATTTTACTCAAACTGTTATGCTGATAATATAGTCTTATATTCTCTTATGCCTACCAAGGCTGCATTTATTTGATCAAAAATACTGTAAAAATTGTAATATTGTGAAATATTATTACATTTAAAATAACTGTTTTCAATTTTAATATATATTTAATAAAAAGTCCTGAATTTCAGCATCATTACTTCAGTGTCATGTGATCCTTCAGAAATCATTGCTGCTCAAGACTATTATTTATTATTTTACTATTATTAATGTTGAAAACAGTTGTGCTGCTTGATATTTTTGTTTTTCAGAGATAGATTTTTAAAATTATTTGATGAATAAAAGCATTTACAAACCCGATTCCACAAAAGTAGGGGCACTGTACAAATTGTGAATAAAAACAGAATGCAATGATGTGGAAGTTTCAAATTTCAATATTTTATTCAGGATACAACATAGATGACATGTCAAATGTTCAAACTGAGAAAATGTATCACTTTAAGGAAAAAATAAGTTGATTTTAAATTTCATGGCATCAACACATCTCAAAAAAGTTGGGACAAGGCCATGTTTCCCACTGTGTGGCATCCCCTCTTCTTTTATAACAGTCTGCAAACGTCTGGGGACTGAGGAGACAAGTTGCTCAAGTTTAGGAATAGGAATGTTATCCCATTCTTGTCTAATACAGGCTTCTAGTTGCTCAACTGTCTTAGGTCTTCTTTGTGGCATCTTCCTCTTTATGATGTGCCAAATGTTTTCTATGGGTGAAAGATCTGGACTGCAGGCTGGCCATTTCAGTCCCCGGATCCTTCTTCTAGGCAGCCATGATGTTGTAATTGATGCAGTATGTGGTCTGGCATTGTCATGTTGGAAAATGCAAGGTCTTCCCTGAAAGAGACGACGTCTGGATGGGAGCATATGTTGTTCTAGAACTTGGATATACCTTTCAGCATTGATGGTGCCTTTCCAGATGTGTAAGCTGCCCATGCCACATGTACTCATGCAACCCCATCCCATCAGAGATGCAGGCTTCTGAACTGAGCGCTGAGAACAACTTGGGTTGTCCTTGTCCTCTTTAGTCTTTAATCATGTTTAGATATGGCTTCTTTTTTGACCTATAGAGTTTTACCCGGCAACGGCGAATGGCACAGTGGATTGTGTTCACCGACAATGTTTTCTGGAAGTATTCCTGAGCCTATGTTGTGATTTCCATTACAGTAGCATTCCTGTATGTGATGCAGTGCCGTCTAAGGGCCCGAAGATCACGGACATCCAGTATGGTTTTCCGGCCTTGACCCTTATGCACAGAGATTGTTCCAGATTCTCTGAATCTTTGGATGATATTATGCACTGTAGATGATGATAACTTCAAACTCTTTGCAGTTTTTCTCTGAGAAACTCAAATTTTTGGCTTGGGGGAATTGGTGATCCTCTGCCCATCTTGACTTCTTGCCACTCTGAGAGGCTCTTTTATACCCAATCATGTTGCCAATTGACCTTTTGCAAATTGGTCCTCCAGCTGTTCCTTATATGTACATTTAACTTTTCCGAACCTGTCCCAACTTTTTGGAATGTGTAGCTCTCACCAAAATGAGCCAATATTTGGCATGACATTTCAAAATGTCTCACTTTCAACATTTGATATGTTATCTATAATCTATTGTGAATAAACTGTAAGTTTATGAGATTTGTAAATTATTGCATTCCTTTTTTATTCACAATTTGTACAGTGTCCCAACTTTTTTGGAATCGGGTTTGTATATGAAATATAAATCTTTACTAACATTATGAATTTCTTTACTTTGACATTTGATTTAATTGATTTATTGCATCCTTGCTGAATAAAAGTATTAATTTCTTTCAAAACCAAAATCATACTGGCCCCAAACTTTAGTACCTAACAGTATAATGTGTAATTACATTTAAAAATATAATTAAATTAGAAAAATGCAAACTATAAGCATTTTCACTAGTGGTCTCAGACTATATAAATAAGGTATTTGATAATGACCAGCAGCGTACATGCAGTAAATGTATTACGGTGCTGATTTCTAGCCAAGCTTTACCCGATAATGAGCAAAATTTAATTGGAAATAAAAACAGAGTACATAAGTGTGGCTATTACATGACTGTGGTTTTCATCCTTTGGTCATTTCCTCTCTCTGTCGCACTCTTTCTCACACACACACATTATTTTCCCATCCCTCAAGCCAAAGCGGAGCGGTATAACGGTTAATAACTTTAGCCATAGTGGGTAGCCACAGAATGTCCAGTTAAACCCAGCCACGGCTCATTAATGTTCACACGCACACGGCCAGCGTAATCACACTTACCTCTTCCAGGTTGTTCATTTGAGACACCACCTTGTTGATGTACGAGTGAACTTTAAGAAGGTCCATACTGAAGAGAGTTCCTTCCAGAAGGTCTACCATGGACTGCAACTGCACACAAAGAATCAGGTGACTTTCAAAAGGGGAAAAATACTTTTGGAGGTTCACAAAGCAGTGGCTTGGGTTTCATTTTCAATCTGCAGTAATGTTTGACAGTTTGTCATGTTTGACAATAATGATTAACATACTTTGGTCAACCAGCGTCACAAGAAAAATCATGCTGGTCCACAGGCCAAAACTGATGGAAGCTTGATTCCGCCAGGGAATAAAAACAAAAGAAAAAAAAAAGGTGATTTCGACTTAGTTTCTCAGAATTGTGAGATATGAACGCGCAATTGTGATTGGAATTGCAGAATATAAAAAAATCTTACTTTTTACCTCACAGAATTTAATGCAAAGTTTATATCTATTCTGAGGAAAAAAGTTGTGAGATATAAAGTCAGAATTGCGATATAAAAACTTTGACTTTTTATCGCAATTGTGACTTATCTTATTGCAATTCTCCGGAAATGTTGAACTTTATAACTTGTAATTGTGAGTTTATATATCGCAATTCTGCCTTTATAACTCACAATTGTGAGAATGAAAGAATTTTGAGATTAAAAGCCGCTGTGGGGGAAACGAGCTTCTACTAGCTTGGATTTAAGACAGACTGGAGTAATGTTTTCATCATGACAGTGAATTCCTCATATGCTTATTGTTGACACGTGCTGCAGAAAGTTCAGTCGTGTAACAGCTCGACTGTCGTGGTGATTTACAGCTTCATACGGCATCAACAGATATGAAGAAACTGCAGAGAGGTTAAAATAGAGCCACATGTTTGGAGCTAAACAGCACAAGATCAGCAAATGTTTAAGGTGGAAATATTAAAACCAGTGTGTTTAACTACTGACTAAAGGCTGCTGAATGATTCTGCAGCCTTTAGCAGAGCTGTAGTCAGGCTTTCAATGATCTCAAGTACCCACCACCCACCCACCAGAACTCGCTTTCAACTTAGGGAGTCCCACTATACACAGCCAAGTCATGTGTCCTGTAGTAATATAGAACCCTGGACTGTTCAAAAGGATTGTCATGTGGCTGTGTGTGTGTGTGTGTGTGTGTGTGTGTGTGTGTGTGTGTGTGTGTGTGTGTGTGTGTGTGTGTGTGTGTGTGTGTGTGTGTGTGTGTGTGTGTGTGTGTGTGTGTGGAGATATGGACTGGAATGCTCAGACAGATGGACAAAGGAGAAGAAAAGACGGAAAGAGTGAATCAGACAGGACTGGGTGCGGAGGAAAGAGGACAGGTGCTGTAAAACACACTTGCGAACACATGTGTCAGATACATGCCCAGAATGTGCTGTTAACCTCAAAAATGTCCTTAACTACCTTTCCTACTTCTTTTAAAGTTATGCAACAGCTGTGCATCAGCCATGTTTTTGTAGCATATCAGTAACATCCAAACACATTAGTACAAGATTGTTAAAATACAAAGTTGGGCCTATATTTTTGAGTGCAAACAGGTTGAAGTTATAGACAAAGCATCATCAATGCTGAATTACAGTAATAGACCAATAATATAATGTTTAAATGATTGTAATTTATAGCCTGGATCTGTAAAATTTTATTTAAAAGTACAGTTTTAGGCTATTGTTACAAACATTTACCATGTTTTTGCTAAATTAAAACTAACTAGTACCTTATATTTTGTGTGGGTAAATGTAGTACTAAATCATCATATTCATTTTTGATTGAACTGTGGCATTTATAGTTATAGTTTGTAAAAGTGTTTGTAAAAAGGCTAACAAAAATGATAGTAAAGAGTTATATGCAAAGAGTTACTGCAAAAGTCTTTTGCTTAAAGACTTAAAAAAAGAAAAATATATAGGGTGGGACTTGATTTTGTGCACTGGAAATTGATTGGATTGTTGGATGGTTGTGGTTTGCTATTGGTGGATCTCATGTGAGTGACAGGTTGCCCTGCCTCACACCAATAAACGCGTCATCAAAGAAGAGAAGAGATGTCGCTCAGAAGGGGAAGTTCCTTTGATTAAATATTATGAGGGAACATGAATTTATATATATATATATATATATATATATATATATATATATATATATATATATATATATATATATATATATATATATATATATATATATATATATATGTAAATAATGATGTGTATGGATGTACCATTTACAGTAAATGCTGTAATATTTCATAAAAAAAAAGAGTAGACTATTGTTATTTCATGTTGACTTTAATCAGTCCTTTTGTCTAATTCAGTAAAATATCTAAATACAAAATAAAAATAAAATAAATGTACTAAATAAAACTGTATTTGTATATATATTATTCATGCTTAAACTCTGGCAAAGGGATATGGGATATGTTTTAAAAGTAAACAGTGAATCAGGTCTACCTTGAGCAGCTCTGGCGCCTGTTTCTTGAGTTTTTCCATCTTCCATTCGTTCTCGCAGGGGTTGAGAGAGGAGGGCGGAGCCGTGCAGGAGCATTTACAGTCGGCACCGGAACTCACCGTCTCCACCGTGTAAAAATCTTCAACGCGCACACTTCCTGTTCGCAAGCGAGCGCATGCATCCCGGGTCAAAGGCCGCATGATACACTTACAGCGGCAGTCGGATCCCTCTGATGTCATGCGGACTTGTTCCTCCCCGAAGATCTGAAAAGGAAATGGATAAAAAGTAATGGAAATTACATTGTGTGCTGCTTCAGTGTCATTTCTGTCAACTTGCTTCACTTTAGTTCTTTTTATATTAATAAAGGTCCGTCTCAAGCCAGCCTGAGACTTGCGTTTATTGATCTGGGCTTTAAACCCAAGCTGTCTTCCTGATCCTGACATCAGATATGAAAGTTTGAGGTCAAAAGGTCACCAGTGCCACATGTCAGAATTCAGCCACATGTGCCACAATGACCTATGACCTTCCCTCCTTTTTAGCGCCACGTGTCCATCATTACTCAATTGCTAAAATGTCATTATTGTCAAGTCATATGGCGAATTTACTTTTGCTGTTAATCATATAAAGCAAATCCAAAAACATAGAATCTTTTCTCTACCTCTTAACTTCAACAGACCAGTCCAAAATCATCTAATCAATGTTAACACGTGTAAATCGGTCACATGAGCTGTAAAATGCACCATCTTTAGGGTTACAGAGTTACCGTTCATCTGTCTTCTGGGCGGTTACTGTCAATGGACTGAGTGGAAAGCAAGCAGATGGCTTCAAATGAGTGACCTTTGACCGCATCATATAGATTGTGTCCTTATTCAGATCAGATTACTATGCAGGTATGAGTGTGTGTTTGTGAGAGAGAAGGTTTAACATCTTGGATTACTTATATCCTCTTCAGCAATTCTGAGACCTTCTCAAAAAACAAATGGAAACACAAATCATCAAACCCTGCCAACTTTGGTAATTTCAAGCGTGAGAAAGATCGTATTTCTTGATCTGCATGTCTGATAATGTTTGTGTTTGGGTGAATGGTGTGTGATTTATAAGCTAACTGGCTGTTCAAACATGTTTTTTCTTCTATTGCCCCACACTTCTATATGTCTTTGTATCTTTCTGTGGGATCAGTTCATTGACATACATGACGATTTATTTACAATATAATCCATTTGCCGATGTCATGTCACTGTGGATGTACGGTCACCCTTTCCCAGCTATTATTTGGCATGTTTAGGACAGCAACCGAAGTCTCCAAACAAACATAGGGCAAGTGTCAGCTGTGTTGTGCTAAAATAAGCAAATCCATTCTGATTTCCACAGCAGGGATGCATTTCTTCCACTGAGATGCTGGCAGCATGACAAATCCCAAGGAATTAATAGCTATATTGAGTTGAACAGATAGAATTACTGTATATTGTAGCAATATTGTTATTTACACCACATAACCATGCTGACAGCAAAATAAAATTTTAATTTAAGTCATTGCAGACTGATATTCTTCATCTCCTTTGCAACTTTTAAAACTTATATGGCGCATATAGGGCCATTTTTTTCTTTCTTATTTTTCCTTTATTTTTCTATTTTTGGACTCTTTTGGAATTTGGTTCAATTAAATTTTTATCATGTCTACTTAATTGAAATCATGAAACATATACAATTTAACAACAATTTATTACAAGTAAAAAAAAAGAAAAGTTTAGGGCCATATGAAATATGTTGTTTTCCCTTAAAAAAAAAACAGTAACAACGTGCTGCACAATGAGCTTTACTTTTAAAATTAAAAATGTTTTGATAATAATTTATTATTATTAGTGTTAGCATTTTTATTACATTGAGACATATCTAAATTCTACTGTACAACAGTAATATTTTTCTATCAAGTTAAACCAAACTTTTATTTTGACGGGTTGCCATGAAGACCTTTTGAGTTTCTGTCTGTGAATACAATTATTTCGCTATGTACACTATCATTCAAAAGTTTGGGAGTTTTGAAAGGATCTCTTATGTTCATCAAAGCTGCATTTATTTAATCAAACATACAGTAGTAATATTGGGAAATATTGCAAAATTTAAAATAACTTTTATATTTAAACATATTGTAAAATGTAATGTATTCCTGTGATCAAAGCTGAATTTTCAGCATCATTCCTCCAGTCTTCAGTGTCACATGATCCTTCAGAAATTGTTCTAATATGCTGATTTACTGCTCAAGAAACATTTACTATTATTATCAATGAACACAGCTCTGCTGCTTAATACTTTTGTGGAAACCGTGATACATTTTCCAGGATTCTTTAATGTATAGAAAGTTCAAAACAACCGCTTTAACTTGAAATGGAATGGTTTGTAACATTAGAAATGTCTTTACTGTCACTTTTGATTGATTTAATGTGTCTGTGCTGAATAAACGTATCAATTTTGTTCTTGCAATCCCCAAACCTTTGTCTATTCTGTCCATGCTGAATAGTTCCATCTCTCTTTGTTGCCAGTATCAACTCTGACTGTAACCACCAAGCACAGGTGCAGAATGATGATCAACACTGACCAGCAGAGCCAAACAGTCTGTTTCAAACCCCGTGTGGCACAAATACAGTAAAGATAAACGCACAAACTCTGATTCACACAGCAGCTGACATAACAACTGTGAGAACTCTGAAATGTAAACTTCATGAGAGGCCAGATCAAATTGGATGGACATGACATGAGTAATCCTCCTTATAGGTCAAATCCCATGTAATCCCATGAGAGGAACCCGACTGGCTTTTTGTCCTTCCACTTTCAACTGAGATAATTAATAATTTAGCTGCATCAATCTTTGAGGCACTGCCAGGAACAAAGAAAAAACAGAAGCATGTGAATTTTTCTCTCAGGACCACCACCATCCATCCCTATTTCACAGTCTTTCTCTTCACGTTCCTACCCCTCCTCCATCATCCCTTGAAACTTTTTAAATTGAACAGTCCCACTTTTAAGTGCCATTTGTTAAAAGCTCACTGAAGTGAATTGAAATACATTTTGTGGTCTGCGTGCACGCAGTAACGTGAAACCAGACTTCATTCACCCCAATGAAAAGCATATTTACACTCCGTGCGTTTACATGGAAAACAATACTCCGATATTAACCTGATTAAGAAACTACCATGTAAACAGCGATTTTTAATTACCTTAATCTGGCTAAAGTCACACTCAAAGTAAACACAAATCTAATTAAGATGCGGAGTTAGTCGCATTATCGAAGTGCATTTTAGACATGTACACACCTTAATCACACTATTAATGCCGTGTAGGAGTTTTCGCCGCATTTTTTTGCGACATGACACATACGCACATGGCAGTGGTCAACCATTTGACGAGAAACAAGAGAGCATGGCTTGGCTTCAAGCATCTCTCTCCCACCAGTCCATACTTTGTACTGTCATCCAGTACCTCCGAGTTTGTCACGGAAGCAGAGGAGGCCCGTTGCTGGAGAATTTGTCATCTATTTGCACGTATAGCATGACAAATAATTAACTGCACTTGAAGCTTTCATAAAATGTAAAAATGAAACACCCAAGACTGTATATGGTACCATAACAAAGACAAACTGTATAATGATCCGTGAAATTCTGGAGGGAACTTCGGACTGTGTGGCATGGGTACGTAATGATCAATCTGTGTTCTACAACTTGTAAAACGGGAAAATGAACCGAATATTCTAAAAGCAACTCATGTAAACACCTTAATCAGAATATTGTCTTTTACAGATTAAGGTCAATAATTAGATTACTGGTGTTCATGTAAACGTAGTCACTGTCTGAATCATTCCCTATCCCCTATATAGTGCACTATATGCCATTCACAATGTAGAAAATAGTAATTGTGTGAACAAGTGACCGATTTAAGCCGCAGCTTCAGCGTCTATTTATAATGTAGGGGCGGGACGCTTTAGATTCTAGAGAGCATTTGATTGGACAGAAAATCTGATGAGAAGCTGAAGTGCAGAGTGATGTCATCAAAATCATTGATCCATATTGGTGGAAGTAAGAGACTGTTTTGAATGCTTAATTTGAATGCTTGAATAATTTTTTGAATGCTTATACACTACCATATAAATAACCTTAAGACTAACATATACTGAAAGCCAAAAAAACTTCAATTTTGATTTCATGGGGACTTTAAAGTCAGCATGAAACAAAAGTTGCAATAGACTTTTCTTCCCTATTGTGACGAATATCCCAGTGAAACAGCTTCTCGAACAAGAATAAATGTAGGGAGGGATTTGATTTTGTCTATGGGGAATTGATTGGATGGTTATGGTTTGCTATTGGTGGATCTAATGTGAGTGACAGGTTGCCCCGCCCTTGCACCAGTAAACGCATAATCAGAGGAGAGAAGAGATGTCACTGCAAGAGGGAGGGGAAGTTATTTTGATTAAAGATTATGAGGGAACATTTTTTTTTTTTTTTTATATGCAAGGATAAATAATTTCTCATCAAATTAGCACCATGGCACCAAGTTTGGCATGGGGAGATATATTTATTATTATTATTATTATTATTATTATTATTATTATTATTATTATTTTTTTAATCTCTCTGTCTGAAAATGTTAAAATCAAACTTTTTTTAGAACAATGAATAAAAGCAATCCTACAAAAGTGAGGACTGGGGCCCTGTCCTCCTCTCCAGTGAGCCGTGACCTGTGATAAGTGCGGCTCTTGATGCGTCGTGACGTCTCAGTGTCGTTTTCTCATGTGTGGTTTTATTCATGGTAAATCAACCGTTTTAGCCGAAGTGACTTTCACCGTGCACACATCAGCCTTTCATCTGTCCGGCACAGCTGGAGGGCTCAAAGAACGCTTTGAATGAAGTGGTAAACACTTCTCGTTTGGTACAATGTGAAAGTTTGGGGTGAAAAACGTTGAATATGTCACCATGAAATATTTGGAGTATGGAGTGGAGATTATATTGGAGGATAATGGAAATATATATGATGGATTAGAAAGCAGCTGTCTTTTTTTCAGATGTGTCTGCACTTTTTCCCTATATGTTATTCAAATCCATGATTTAGGATGATCAGGTTTGCTCCCGGAGATCTACCTTCTGAGTTCAACTATAATCAAACACACCTGCGCCTCAAGGTCTTACGATTTATCTGAAAATAACAGGCATCTTTATGGAAAACGCATATTGAACAATTCTCTCACTCTTCACTCTTAAAAATAAAGGTTCTTTATTGCCACTGATGATTCCATGAAGAACCTTAACATCCACAGAACCTGTGGAAAATGGTTCTTTAGATGATTAAAATGGGTTCTTTTAAAAACCTTTCACAAAATGGTTCTTTGTAGAACCCAGAATATATCTTCTATGGCATTCTGTGAAAAAAAAATAAGGGTTCTGAAAGGATGTTTAAGAGTGTAGACGGAATGTGATGAAATAAAGAGCTAATTGTCTTTTCCTTTTAAGATTTTTTTTACTGAGGACAAAAAAAAATTGCTCATAATCCTATGTCTCCTCTAGAGTGAGAGAAAAGATCTCTATGTCTCCAAGTGCACTCAGATTTGCCAAGACACCATCAGAGATTTCAATATGTAAGTACCCTTACATTTCCGGAGCTATGCACACTTAAACCCTTAAATACATGAATGTTTCACCAATCATTATTACATATTCGGGTCTTTAGTGACCCGGATCTATATCTAACACGGATGGATCTGTCGCGATAATATAAAACTCTCCTGATATTAGAGTAACTATTACAGAAGAATAAAAGCATACCATGATATAAGGGTTAATTGCTCCATAAAATCATAGGAATTTCAGTAGAAACATCAGAGACAAAGTTGATCCGAAATGGAATGCAAACGATGAAAGTTGTTTAAGATCTAAATTGGAAACAAAATCAAATCAGGGAACATTCAAATATTTTCTATTCCAGGCAAGTTAGTTTAATGCCTGATTTTGGAGAGGTTTTTTTATACTATTTGTTTTTAACAGACAAAACAGTATTGATACTACTGGAGGAACACCTTGCAAAAACTTCAAATTCCATTCTGTAAATCCCTGATAGAACTGCTGTTTTTGAAAAGGTGCCTGGAGGTGTGGCGACCTGAAGAACTCCAAATGATGTCTCTTTTCATTTGAACAATAAGGCTAATGAGTTATGAATGGAAAAACCTCTGAGCAATCAAATATTCTTCTGTGCAGGTGTATTAGATTAGAACAACACAGCAGAAACGTTCAGGAGCAGGATTGAGCACCTGTGATTTTAGACTGTGTTATTTTTCCAATCATGAACCCAAGACCTTTGTACTCGTGCCAGCGGTGCTTGCGTTACGCACCGTGTGTTCCCGCTGAAGAGTTTAATCCCAGACCTTTCAAAGTACCCACCAAAATAATAATCATTTTATATATATATATATATATATATATATATATATATATATATATATATATATATATATATATATATATATATATATATATATATATAAACACCAAATCCCACTAAACTGAGTCTGCTTTTATCTCCACTGCCATGACATTCCATTTCCAGCTGATAAAGTTATATTTAACACTGTCATGCACGAGTCCCATTTTAGTCAAATATTTTTTTTAAATGTTGAGTAAAATAAATATTATTATATATATTTGTAGATGCTTTGGAATAATTAAAGCATGGTTATAGTGATAATTAGTAATAAAATGAGTGAATAAAACATTTATCTTTGCATGTTCTGGAATTACACAGTTCTGCAATAATATCTTAAGCTTTTTAATAAATGCACATAAATGCAAACCTGATTCTCAAACTTGAATTCTTTCTTACCTTGTTCTGAGATGATACATGACTGCACATCATTAGTAAACAAGCCACGAGCTCCACAATCCTCCGCATCTCGCCGGTGTATGAAGCTCCACTGTGTGAGATGCGCGCTGATGCGACTATAGGACTACAGACCCATCATCATCATCATCATCACCACACTCTCTCTCTCTCTCTCTCTCTCTCTCTCTCTCTCTCTCTCTCTCTCTCTCTCTCTCTCTCTCTCTCTCTCTCTCTCTCTCAACGCCTCCACCTACTGGACGCCCGAGAAAAAAAAAAAAAAAAGGTACGTAACGTAAATATGAATAAGGTTTTATTTACTTAAATTATTTGCATGTTAATATGGCAATTTATGTGGTAAATAAAAATTAAAAAAACATACTTTGAAATATATGTCATCATAAAGCATGAACTAGGAAATGAACAATACTTCTACAGCATATATTGATCTTAGTTAATTTCAACATTTACTAATGCATTGTGGAAATCAAAAGTTGTATTTGTTAACAGTAGTTAATGCACTGTGGACTAACATGAACAAACAATAATAAATACTGTAACAAAAGTATTGCTTATTGTTAGTTAATACAGCCTTAACCCTAATGAATGAGACTTTATTGTAAAGTGTCAACTATAGTAATATGTCTACTATAATAATGTCCAACAATGAACACACAACTATCACGGGAGAATGTTGTCATTTATGTCATCTTCAGTCATGAAGATTTCCACCCCATCTCAAATCATGTGTTTTTGATAAAGATCTGCGGTGGAAACGAAGGTGGTCATTACACTTACAAACATATTAAAAATTACATTTAAAAAAGTATTTGTTTTGCTAATGTTAATTTTATAGCTAGTATTAAATATTTTTCTTTTCTTTTCTTTTTTCTGTGCATAATTCGACAGTTAATGTTCATAATTACCTTGACACAGACCATATTCTGGTCCTCTTGTTTCGACGTCAGACATTCTTCAAACCTCAATGACAGATGCGCTGATGTACATGACCACTGGACGGCACCAGAGGACAATGAAACTGTTGAATGACAGCGCGAAGCGTCATTGGATTGACTGGTTTCTGTTTCCCTCATAAACTTCATTTCTAGAGTTCAGAATGTCTAAAATCTTACTTATCTATCTCTCTGTGTCTGTCTGTCTGTCTGTCTGTCTGTGTCTCTGTCTGTCGTCTGTCTGTCTGTCTGTCTGTGTCTGTCTGTCTCTGTCTGTGTCTATCTGTCTATCTGTCTGTGTCTGTCTCTATCTATCTATCTATCTATCTATCTATCTATCTATCTATCTATCTATCTATCTATCTATCTATCTATCTATCTATCTATCTATCTATCTATCTGTCTATGTGTCTGTCTGTCAATCTATCTATCTATCTATCTATCTATCTATCTATCTATCTATCTATCTATCTATCTATCTATCTATCTATCTGTCTGTCTGTCTGTCTGTCTATTTGTCTGTCTGTCTATCTATCTATATATCTGTCTGTGTCTGTCTATCTATCTATCTATCTATCTATCTATCTATCTATCTATCTATCTATCTATCTATCTATCTATCTATCTATCTATCTATCTATCTATCTGTCTATCTATCTGTCTATCTATCTATCTATCTATCTATCTATCTATCTATCTATCTATCTATCTATCTATCTATCTATCTGTCTGTCTGTCTGTCTGTCTATTTGTCTGTCTGTCTATCTATCTATATATCTGTCTGTCTGTCTGTCTATCTATCTATCTATCTATCTATCTATCT
>JAGHMJ010002615.1:175000-227500 GCA_018749465.1 Paracanthobrama guichenoti
GTAGTACCAAATGTAGTAGTAATAATAATAATAATAATAATAATAATAATAATAATAAAACAGTCAGTCTATTACTAATAGTGCAGAAAGTGTATGAATTAAATTCCTGCTATGTAATGATTCACTGGTAGAGCAGGCTCATGTCCTGACCCTGTGGATAGAGAATGACTGATGTTAGCATAAATTCAGTTAAAATTATTTATGAATAATGTGTCATTACATTTATTGGGTAAGTACTTTTTATACTTCAATTTTAGAAGGGTGTTTTTTTTTTGTTTTGTTTTTGCACCATGAGATATTTCAGTCAGTCAGGTTGATTCAGTCATACTAAATCATATTTTCGGACTTATTTAATATCAGTTAATTTAGATATTACAACACAGAACACGTGTAGGTGACTTTTTACAGTATACAATGTACATTCAACCGGCTGATGAAGAATGGCTTTTTACTATTATAAAAGATTGTTTTACTATTGTGTAAAACTCAAATACTACAGTGTTTTATCTTTGATCACTTTTGTTCTTTATGTGAGCATTTGTTGCTCTAAACAAGAGAATTTGGAATGAAAAACTGACTTGTAAGCCATTCCCTACACTAATATTGTAATGGAGTGTAATAATTTGCTATATTCTTTGTAGAAATCACAAAAATTTCAAGTAATGAATGGGGTAATTCGGCAACTTTCTGTAGTTGCATCCCAAATAATTACAGAACAATTATGCTATGCACTTATACAGTATGTACTTATGCATTATGTATTCATTCATATTATATATGAATTATATAAGGTTATTTTATCGTTCAACATTGAAGTCTGATAGCACCCCCCTCCGCCGCGCCCCCCTGCCCCCTGCCCAGCCTCCCAACTACGTAATTAAAGCGCTATTTTTTTCTTTGGTTAATCAAGTGCATCATCGGGGTATTTAAAGTGTACTTTTTCTATTTGGAATTTTCATGGTGGACGCACTACTCACACTATTAATACTACAAAATATCATAGAATGGTACACAAGTACACAAATTGGTGTCATTTGCATATTATCATCGTGTATCACATAGTATCACATAGTGTAAATCTTTTTTTTTTTTTTATATTTGTACATGTGCAAGTGTTTCCAAATGTGCTTGTTTGAAGAGAGAAAAGCCTTCAGTCCAATATTCTGTTCGTTTTCCAAGAAGGAAACACACATACACTCGTAAGATGACCAGCTTGTTTTTAGCAAACACAAAGGTTGCCAGGACTTCCCAGCTTTTACAACTGCGTTTCCAGCATCTGTTTGGCACAGATATGCGCGCACACACACACACACACGCACACACACACACACACCGCAACTGTGAACAACACAAACACATACAAACTAAACATAATGCCATTTCAATTTTTATCAAACTGAAACTCCTCGTTTCAACAGTTACATTAAGTCTAGATGATCAGCGTTGCTATAGCAACACTGGAATGGTCACTGCACATACCAGAATACAACTGTATAGTCAACAGCCTTGACCTTTCACTTCTGAGTGACCTTTCTCCTCTCACTGACCTTACAGAGCGGAAAAAGAGAGGAGGGAGAAGCCAACATGTATGTGTATTATATGCAACATTTTTCACTACAGTTTTAGTGATTTGTATAAATCAAGCTTTTATAAAGCAAAAACAACAACAACAAAAGCTCAGATTTCCTCCACTAATTGCACAATTAGGTAAAAGAGAGAGTGTGCGTGTGCGTGTGTGTGTGTGTGTGTGTGTGGTTTGGGTATTTATTCACTACATTATGGGGACAAAATGCCCACAAGGATGGTAATACCAGAATTGTATTGATCTTGTGAGAATTTTTTGGTCCTCATGAGGAAAACGGCTTATAAATCATAGTAAATTTATGTTTTTTGAAAATGTAAAAATGCAGAAAGTTTTGTGTGAGGGGTAGGTTTAGGGGCAGTGTTAGTGTAGCGGGGGATAGAAGATACAGTTTGTACAGTATAAAAATGGCTGTTGAAAGTCCTCAACGTGTGTGCGTGCGTGTGTTTGATTTGAGATTTAGTCTTTAAGGTTGGTAGCCCTTCCCCCACAAATAAACAAACACACAAACACGCATCATAAACACATAGAAGATAAACTTCCTGTCCACCCACCCACACAGGGATCATAAAACCCCCTTGCGTTGGCCATTCCATGACCTCTTGTCCACCCCCACCCCCATCATTGTTGCCATAGAAACTTTGACGGACAAGTCGAACAGGTAGATTCATCCTGCCCCGTGAGAGTTTTAGTTTTTATTCATTTTGCAATATTATGTGTGACTGTATTGCATTTTAATGGTGTTGTATCTGTTTTCTATACATTTTAGGTTTAATATGTATAGCTAATGTAACAAACATCCTAAAAAGACATTTTCTCATTTTCTCTTCATAGTTTGAATCATATCTTATTTTTAATCTCTTAAAACACCAGTAATAAGCAATTAAATGCAGAAGTTACAGTATGATTCCTTTATCTATTAATTCTATTAAGTAAATTGTGTATATGTTGAGAAGAAATGTGTGTAGTTACACCTGTATAAAAGTCACTATCATGATGTTCTGCACTCTTAAAAATAAAGGTTCCAAATGAGGGTTTTCACAGCGATGCCATAGAAGAACCAGATTTGGTTCCTAAAGAACCTTTCAGCAAAACAGTCTTAAAAGAACCGTTTTTTTTTTTGTTTAAAGAACATTTTAAAATCTAACAAACCATTTTGTCGTTCCAAACCCATAAGACTTTCGTTCATCTTCGGAAGACAAATGAAGGTCTTTTTGATTAAATCTGAGAGATTTCTGTCCCTCCTTTGACAGTCTATGCAACTAACACTTTGAGTTCATAGATATCATAAACCAATCCATATGAATTGAGCGGTTTAGTCCAAATTTTCTGAAGAGACACGATCACGTTAAATGATGAACAGATAGAATTTTATTCACATTTAAAACGTACATAAACAGGAGCTCAACTGTACTTGCATGATGCGTGGGAACAAACCTCAACGTGCTGCGTAACACAAGAATGAACCTCATTGGTTCTTGAGGAAGCTCAAACGTGCTGCGTAACACAAGAATGAACCTCATTGGTTCTTGAGGAAGCTCAAACGTGCTGCGTAACACAAGAATGAACCTCATTGGTTCTTGAGGAAGCTCAAACGTGCTGCGTAATACTGAGAATGAACCTCATTGGTTCTTGAGGAAGCTCAAACGTGCTGCGTAACACGAGAATGAACCTCATTGGTTCTTGAGGAAGCTCAAACGTGCTGCGTAACACGAGAATGAACCTCATTGGTTCTTGAGGAAGCTCAAACGTGCTGCGTAACACGAGAATGAACCTCATTGGTTCTTGAGGAAGCTCAAACGTGCTGCGTAACACGAGAATGAACCTCATTGGTTCTTGAGGAAGCTCAAACGTGCTGCGTAACACGAGAATGAACCTCATTGGTTCTTGATGAAGCTCAAACGTTCTGCGTAACACGAGAATGAACCTCATTGGTTCTTGAGGAAGATCAAACGTTCTGTGTAACATGAGAATGAACCTCATTGGTTCTTGATGAAGCTCAAACGTGCTGCGTAACACGAGAATGAACCTCATTGGTTCTTGCTGAAGCTCAAACGTGCTGCGTAACACGAGAATGAACCTCATTGGTTCTTGCTGAAGCTCAAACGTGCTGCGTAACACGAGAATGAACCTCACTGGTTCTCGCACATCAAGCATTTCATAATGGAAGATCGTGATATCGTATGATGTGGAAAAAAATATTGTGATTATTTTTGGCCATATAATCCAGCCCTGGTTTAATGCATATTTGTCAACCATACATAAATGAACCCGGTATGAAAAAGAAAAGATTTCTGTAATATAGCACAAATAAACTGAATGTGTTTTAAATACACAGTAACCAGGTTTATATATTTATCATCAATAAATCCAGTTTGTTTTAATCTCATACATTTGAACTAATTAAATACGGCCTGTTTCCTGAATACATGTAATTGATTTCGCAATGAAGAGATTTATGCTGAGTCTAAACCAAAATATAAAAATGTTTAAATAAAATCAAATAGATGTAAGTATTTGTGTAAGATGTGTGTAAGATGTAAGAGTGCAGAAATCTTACCTGTTTCGTATGATTGACAAATATACATCACATTATGTTTATTGTTTTATGTTAAAACTGTGTAATCCAAATGGGTTTGAATATATATCTTAAATATAGGCCTAAATATTTTTTGAGTGTAGGATCACCACACGTGGCATGCGCTCACACATTGTGATGAGCAGAGGCGCCGGGGGGGTTGACGGGGATCTCATGTCCTTGGATCTGAATGATGAAGCCCTGGAAAATGGAAAATAAATGGATATTCAGGTTACATATCACTACTACATCTGTACACCTCCCCTCCCGATCCCTCTTTCCTTCCATCAGCCAAGTGGAACAGAAGACATCTGGGCAGCCTCATCCTTTTCTTCTGAAGGCTGGGGGTGGGGTGTTGGGGTGTGTGGGTGTGTGTTTGCATATGTCTCTATACCTGTGTGTGTGTGTGTGTGTGTGTGTGTGTGTGTGTGTGTGTGTGTGTGTGTGTGTGTGTGTGTGGGTGTGTGTATGTGGTCCTGGTAAACCTTACATTAATATAAAATATAAAATGCAGAAAGTTTTCTGTAATGGGTAGGTTCAGGGTTAGGGGACAGAACATACAGTTTGTACAGTATACTATAAAAATCATTACGTCTATGGAAAGTCACCATAAAACATGGAAACCTGGCGTGAGTGTGTTTGTGAGTGCGAGTGTGTTTGTCCTACGTGCATACAGATGGTGCAGTGCAGTTCTTAACTTGCAGTCTTTTCAATTGCTTTTCAATTGAACACCAATTTAAGATGTAAATTGGTAGAGTGATATATCAGCCTGGTCAAAAAAATAAATAAAATATATATATATATATATATATATATATATATATATATATATATATATATATATAAACCCTTTGTTGATATTAACATCAATATATTTACTTGTAATTTAATGTCCTTTGCTATCATTAAATTGTCATTTAAATTAAATAAAATACATTTATTTTACATTAATATTCATATATTTATAATTATGTGTATAATATACATATAATTTAAGCAAATTTATAAAGAGAAATTTCCATTTGCTATCATAAAATTGCCATTTAACTTGGAGAATACACACACACACACACACACACACACACACACACACACACATTGTGTATGTGTATAAAAACATTTACTATAATTAAATTGTGAATAAAATAAACACTTATTTATTTTTATATATTTATTATTATTTATCAAAACATTTTCATTTTCTATCATGAAATTGTTCTGTTTTATATAAAATACACATCTGTTGTTATTAATATCAGTATATTAATATCTATTAAAAATATTTTCAGTTGCTATAGAAATATACATTTATAGATATTAATATCAATGTATTTATTTCCATTTATTAGTTATGTCGATAAAATGTCTTTTTCAAAATATATTCAGTGCCACAAAAAGTATTTGCAAATCCTAAAGTTACACAAAAAATTATTAATTTAATTGCATTAAATTTAAATGATTGAGTCAAGTACCAAATATTTGTATTTCTTATATTATACATATATTTAGAATTTTTTTTTGTTTTTTGGAATAAAAACATTTCACGAAATGCTTTTAATGAGAAAACAATAGATGTACCGATATTAATATTATAATGTATCATTTCTGGTTGTCAAACTTCAGTGGAACATGTGAATGCCACTTGGTTTGATATTTTGTTACAAATGCAATGACATTCAAACATTTTTAATTATGGCTGAATGTGTATAGATCACATTTTGCTGAACCAGAATTTGCGGCTCTAAAATGAACAGAACCAACCCTGAATAACTGAACCTGTTGAACATCGCTTAGTATTTCTGTAGCGAACTGGCCTGATGGAGTGAGAAAATGTGTGTGGCACAGAAGGCAGACGGTGAGTATTTGCTACTGTAGCTCATTACCAACGGCCTACAGCCATCATAGATATTAGATTATCTTCAATGAGCCTGTGGTCGGTGGAGTGCGTGTGTGTTCTGGTCCGCCATATGCCGTGGATTGCTGGAGTGTGTGTGAGATGCCCTGCGTGTGGCAGATCAAAAATCCGCAGCTGCCAGCGAGCCAAAGAGATCACACTCATACACACACACACGTGGCGGTTTCTGGAGAGGTCGCGGAGGTCGTGTCCTGAGGGACAGAAGTGAGAGGACTGGGCAGATGGGTGTGTGTATGAGAGAAAGATAGATAGAGAAAGTGTTGTTTTAGGAATGTGAAGAGGCATTGTTTTAAAGCTGTCTTGATGTTCTGTGTGGTAAGATGAACTGCTGTGTGTGTCCATCATAAGAACATTCATTACAGCATGAAAAAGATGATAATGGCTGAAATTCCTGCAAGCATATTTATTGAAGGAATTTAAAGGAATAATGTATTCTGTAATTTACTCATATTACTTAACTGTTCTTTAAGCTGCAAGATGCTCAATTTAAAGCCTTGCCTCCATTGGATAATTCAACCTAGCAGCACCAATAACATTGTCTCTCTTTCATTTCGCCATGTTTAAAAGCCATCGTGGAGGGCAGACAAGCGCCCATCCAATAATTAAACATGCTAGTCTTTCTGTCGTGAAGTGGCGCAGACGTGACGTCGAAGCTGTAATAAAATGTAATTAATAGATGAAAAATCTAAACTTCAAACTTTATGAAAATTAGAAATGTTGCCTTGATAACTAACCGAAATATAATAAACTTAATTTGATGTACTATATATAGATATAAATGTAAAAAATTAAATGACAAAAGCACAACAAAATGATTAACTTAAATTAAACATTTTAAAATAAAATATGATTTAAATTATTAAATACTGCAATTATATAAATGATACTAAAATAACACTGAATACCAAAAATATATATAACGGTCAAATGTATTTATTACTGCCGTTGATTTCACTTAAAAAGATGCGAACATGATCTGAAAAAAATATAGTCAATCACTTTGATTTTGTTAATTGTTTATTTAAAAAATATGAATCCTTTTTAATTTTTATTATATATAATAATCTGCAGGCACAATAGAGTGCAACAGATGGATTCTGGAAGTAAAAACTTTAACAAGAATGTAGACTTACTGTAAGGTACGAGGTTTTTAATCGATAGTATTTTCTTCTGTTGAAGCAAAAAAACTACATTACCCATGATGCTATACAAAATATACAAAAATCCACCAAGCAAAATGCACGAACATCTCATTAGCTCCGCCCACTTCCATGAAGCACTGCGAATGACGTAATGGAGTGCGTCTCTCTACGCTCTCAAAATACATAAATATTTCATTGTATATGCATATTTTGTAATAAACTTAAAATATGTTTATATATATATATATATATATATATATATATATATATATATATATATATATATATAAATAAAATATAATATAATATATACATTTTAAATGAGTAGTTTTTAATTCGATTATGCTGTTCGCAATGCTTCATGGGATTGTAGTTCTTCCCATCACAAAAGCTGTTTAGTACACAGGCTTATACCTTTATTTTTTTGTCTGATTTTCAAATAGTTTTTGCTTCAAATCAAAGTAACTGGTTGGTTTGGTTCATGGCTTAAAACGCTTTAACATAGACATTTTTTTTTAATCCCTATGGAAGAAATGAATGGGGGAAAAACTTCTGGAACCAATGCCGCTGAAAAAGTGGATGGGCGATGTTGCACTCTATAGATGTTGAAATAAAATAAAAAAATAATTCTATAGAGACCCTATTTGTTGAAAAAGGAAAATGTAGCTCATTAAAGGGTAACTAAACCCTAGAACAACTTTTTTTAGTTAATGATCTGCAAGACTGGGGCTTTATTAGTGCTGTTCATTGATTCGAGTAAATGTTTTGACATTTGGGTATAAAGTGTTTTAATTCTACAATATATGGTTTAAAAAGTGCTGCCCTCTTAAGGTTGAACGGTGGCTACTGCAGTTGAATTTTCCTATTCATGGTTGTTGGCCATCACTACCACGCCCCTGGCGTGAGCTCACCACGCCCTTGGCATCGGATGTTAACGGATGTTTGAGTCAGCGGCACAAATTGATAAGGCTCTGTCCCTCTGTCTACAGACAGTTCACCCTCCTCGACTGCAAAAGACCGATCTGTTGCAAAGCTACTGGCATCACTCCACTCATTCTCCGTACTTGTGAGTCTAACAGCTGTCAATCAATCCGTCACTGCGGGTCTCAGGTTGCACGCCCCCTGCTCAGCCCCGCCCTCGGCTCGTCCCCTCTGTCTCTGTCACTTTTCCAACATTTTTCAAATATTGCCAGTGGGTGGAGTTAGGCTGTGAACAGCGGTTTAGTTACCCTTTAACATATTCTAAAAGTAGAATATAAATTTTTTTTTTTTTTGTAAAATGTTGTAATTCTGCTGTATAAATCTCCTCCTAATGTCCTGTTTTCTTATATTCTCGCATCTGCAGGTTTTTATGAAGAGAACTCCCTCCAGGATGACACAGGTGAGGAAACTGCGAATGATCGTTTCTGTGCTTTGTGTGTCAAACATTTTCAGACTTTACTGAATGGTGAACATTATAGGGTGGGGCCGTTTAGCAGCATTATAGTTCTGCATTCTGGAATAAAACTCAAAGACAGGTAATTAAAAAAATACCATCCAGAGTAAAATGTGACTGCAGTACTCTGCTTTACCAGTAGAGAATATCACAGAGCTCTTTCTTTCTCTCTAGGTCTCCAAAGCTCTGGTGAAAGTGCATGTTTTAGGGGTCAGAATTAGTTCAGGAGATTCTGTTCTTGTGTTGCCAATGAGTCTTTCTGTGATACATGCATACATGCTGTTGTAAAGCTGCACAAGTCAGGGTCGAACATTGTTAGAGAAACAGTTGATTTATGTGAGAAGCCAATTAAGCTGTAAAGCATCGGAAGAGCACTTCAGAAACACACACACACACACACACACACACACACACACACACACACACACACACACACACACACACACACACACACACACACACACACACACACACACACACTGGTGACATCACCTTCACTCCCTGTGGCTGTGGAGTCAAAGTTAGGTCAGCAATCAAGCACAGCATGTAAACAAGCAGGAATTGTAGGCCTCTGATTGGCTGAAAGTGTTTTGGTGATTTGGATTGTTTTTTTTTTATTTTACAGTATTATAACAATTATATTTAATATTATATTGAATGTAATATGTTTAATGTTATAATTTTACACAACAGTCAAATATACAATTTAGTGGCATTGTATGTAACTATTTGCCACTAAATGTCATGGTTAACCAATCAGAATCAAGTATTCCAGTCAAGTCAAGATGCATTTAGTTATCTAGTGCTTTGCAATACAGATTGTTTCAAAGCAGCTTCACATTAATAAAAAAACAGTTAATGTTGTAAAATCATTCAATTATGAAACAAATTCAATTTCATCTGTAAAGAAGCTCAATATATTGAGCTCTATTTTGTTCAGTGTTGTTTCTATTCAGAAATGTTTAATAAAAACCAAAAGCGTAGCATTGCTTACCTTACATTTTACACCATCCTGTGCTTGTTCAGTAAAGGTTTGCTGTTTTCTCAGCTAATTTGACATCTGTAGGTCACTGTTTTGTCTGCAAAGGTCTGCCATTACATATTTAGGTCTGAAGGTCACATATGTAGTGTCTCAAATGCCTTACCAGACGTTGTTTCAGTGTTCCTCCTGCAGTTTGCACTCATTGGTCAGTGAGTCGCTCGCATGTTAAACCCAACGACATCAATGAATGTATATCGCAGCCGTAATCATGAGGAAAGCGCCGGTCGGGTTGCTGGAGAGAGTGTTGACGAGTGTAGTATGTGGTAATCTCAGGGCACAGCCAACGGTCGATGGTTTCTTATGCATCCAAACTCACCGACAGCGTTGAATGTTCCCAGAATGCACCAGGTGTGTGTTTGCATGCCCAAAACACTTGCCATTTTGATTTAACATGATTTGTATTTGCTGACAAATTGTCGGTAAAGGTCCATAACTAAAACTTTAATATAAATACGTTTTTGATAATCAAAATGAACGTTTTTATTAGAATTTAACCTTTGAAAATAATTTCTTCATGCCTTAAAATAGCTTGAATGTAACTTTACACCCTTGCTTCACTTAGTATAGGATTCATGAATATGCAATTTAGCCCCGCCTCCACTCAATCGCACCAGCTCAGACTTCCTGATCCACTCTGTCAACTTTAGTAAAAGTACACAATGGCAAGTGGAAATACTGGTTTAATTCAGCCATATATGTTTGAACCAGAAACTGATTCAGACGAAAAGGAAGAGCGGATCGCACAGGCTCGTCTGGAAGTCGATGTATCCGAATGGTAATGTATTTTATGTATCGCTCTCTCTACAACGTCGGACCCATAACGGTAACTAATATGATTAGCCTTTATCAAACAGCTAATATTGTGTTACTAATGTTACACAAACCATGTTTCAGTTCGCCATCTCAGAGTCAGATAGCTGCCTTCTAGAAATCAGCATCCTTAGAAACGCTTCAAACATCGCAGAAAGTCAGTGGAGAAATGCATATTAAAGGGTTAATTCACCTAAAAATGAAAATTCTGTCATTAATTACTCACCCTCATGTCGTTCCAAACCCGTAAAACCTTCGTTCATCTTCGGAACACAAATTAAGATATTTTTGATGAAATCTGAGAGCTCTCTGACCCCTCCATAGACGGCAATGTAATTAACACTTTCAAGGTCCAGAAAGGTAGTAAAGACATCGATAAAATAGGCCTGTGACTACAGTGGTTCAACCTTAATTTTATGAAGCGACGAAAATATTTAATATACAGAATTTACCCAGTATATTGCGATATGTAGTTATTTTTCCTGTCCCTTCTTAAAGGTGTTCTTGTTCTCACTGTGGAAAAGCCCCGCCCACACTTTGATGGGATTGGTTACATGTTTGTGACGGCAGGAAACGGACCGTTTCAAACTGTGTTTTTGAGGCTGTCTTTGATACACTGCAGTTTTAAGGAGAAAACACTCTGCAATGGTATTGACTGATTTTGCTTAAAGGGTAGACTGGGTAAACCCAGCCTGATCTACCGGCGATTTGATTTCGCCCCGCAAATCAGTCTGGAAACCTGTATTCATTTCTACTGCCTCTGTTACACTTTTGCGGGAACCAATCATAGACTGGCTATCCATCTGGTGCGCTATTGGCAGGTTTAACACGATGACGGAGAGAGAAGCGTTGGGTCGTTGTCTGTTGATCATGCCTCTTGTGGTCTGATTGGTTGCTATCTAACTGCATACAGAGTCATTTGAATAATGCTCGTTGATTACGCTTCTTGTGCAGTAGAAAATACAGAGCAGACTCCCAGACCAATGTTCAATCTTAAATTGAGCTTGGTCTGGTGATAGCCAGACAACTTAAAGGGTTCAGTTCACCCAAAAATGGAAATTCTGTCATTTAATTACTGACCCTCATGTTTTTCCAAACCCGGAATGACACCAGCACGCGAGTGCTTTGTTTGCAAAAATTTAAATATATATATTTTTTTAAATAATTAACTGCAACCCAGTAGAGGGAGCACCACGACACATTCTATTATTTTGTAAATATATGGTAAATTTTGTTTAGTTTTTTGCGCAAACAAAGCACTAGCGTCACTTCATAAAAATGAGGTTAAACCACTGTAGTCACATGGATTTCACTTTTAATGATGTCTTCCCTACCGTTCTGGACCTTGAATGTGGTAGTTGCATAGCTCCCAATGGATGGTTCAGAGAGCTCTTGGATTTCATCAAAAATATCTTCATTTGTGTTTCAAGATGAACGTTATATGGGTGTGGAATGACATGAGGGTGAGTTATTAATGACATAATTTTCATTTTTGGGTGAACTAACCCTTTAAAGCAAATTAAAAACACCACACAGACATAAACAACAAAAACTTCTTATTTTTAATGATTTTCATCACAGGCTTAACCACATTTTTCATGACTTTCACCACAGGAGGTCTTTAGCAGTAATATACGTATACAATAGTTGCTAAAAAAATTGGTTAAAATGTTTTAATTTAATATGAAGAAGAACATCAAAACAGATTGTGAGAGATTTTTTTAGATTTTTTTAGAATATAATTATTATTACTGGTATATTATATACGCATATGTTATTATTTAGAGAGAAATGTGGTTGCAATCATCTGCTATTGTATGATTGTCTTTAGTGCTATTCATTCCAATTACAAATGATAAAGAGTACAGAGTCATAAGCATTCTCGGTTTGTTAGCTTGGCTGAGATTGAAAATATTATTTATTTTATTTAAAGAAAAATTATATAAATCTATAATATTTATATATTATAGTTATTATCATTTGAAAGGGTTTGTGCTGCTGCCATTTATTATGCTTGAGAACTTTCATGGAATATTTGATTTGATAATCATTCAGTAGCATGATATGTGTAAAAGTACCATGCTATTAGTATGTTATTTGATTATGTACTATGATATTCTTTTAAATAACTTAATACATGAAAATAGCGTTAAATCATTACCATGGTATATATGAAAATATTGCAATGTTTTTATATGGACCATGATAGTCTTTGTAGTAACCTTTAAAAACCATAGTATAAGGATATGATAACACTTCAGTACCATGGTATTCATTGAAATACTGTGGAAACATGAATAATATAGTCACTAACTTCTTAGTTTATATACAGTATATTCTTTGACGTTTGAATATCATGGTACATGGATAGGATAATTATTCAGTACCTATCTAGAAAAGTGTCTTATACTGTTTTCTTTTAATATAATAATTAGACTCTAATTAGCATTGCAGTCATTTGCATATGCAAAATGGATCTATGTAGAACTGGGTCAGTGTCACAATGCATAAAGCTGAACCAGCAGAATCAGACAAAAGAGCAACTGAGCTTGCAGAGGCTGAGGGAGAAAACTACAACTATATCAAAAGAGAAAGAATAAGACAACCTTACCTTGACATACCTTTACTCTCCTGTCGTGTTGAGATTGAATGATAACTGGAGGAATGCCTGCCTTTTCTCTTTCTGTCTCTCATGCTCGCATCATAAACCTACCATCGTAAACAAACATGCACATTCACTGCTGGGTGAGTCACTACAGAGCTAACATCCTCATTGTGAGTTTGCCCGTATTTGAGATGAACTATATATGACCCAAATGATGTGCTGCTGCGAATTTGGCCATGTGCATTGAGTGATGGATTCTGATTGGATGAGATTCCTGATGCTCTGAATTGGAGCTCTCTGATCGGCTGAGTTCATTTGCGTAGACACAGAGAAAGACAAACAGAAAGAGAGAGATGTTGGGGGCCGGGAGACTCTTGGGAATAATTGATGAAAGATATAATGATCAAAGAGGAAAGACGAGATGTGCTAGATGGATACATTTCGCCATTGGGCAATTATCGTGCGGTTAAATCATGCGGTTTGTTACGCTCTGCCTTCAGCTGGGAGCAAAAACCCACACCTGTCTAATGCCTACAAAGTTGTGTGTGTGTGTGTTTGTCAGGCTTTGTTTTCTATGTTGCATTGACACTTTTGCCCTAATCATTCTGAACACTGGGGGTGCATTTCCCACAATCCTCTTTGCCTATGGTGATTCTCTCGCACAACTAGGTCAATGCAGCACTATGTATGAACATATGTACGAACCAGGCATATCTAAAACCCCATAAAATAGGACTGGGGCTCACAAACCAATGATCTAGATGCTGGATCAGGTCACATCAGATTCTTCTGCAGGTTTAAATCCTCCCTACCTCTCAATCAGAGAGAGGACTGAGAAGTTAAGTCAATGAAATTTACAGCAAAAGGATTCTGTAGTGAAATATTTTAGTGTTCATACTTTTTTGAAAAAGTACACTTTAGCATACTTTTTAAAAAGAGTACAGAAATAATATACTTTAAAGGAATATACTTAAAGCTGCTGTCCATAACTTTTTTGTGTGTTCAAGATTTACAAAAATTATATAATGAGGACATGTAACATTTTCCAAACCGTGTCTTACTCTGAATCATTATGGTACATTTATAATAAGTGTTTATATTGGGACTATTTCAGACCGGTCTGGCAGGAACCGCTGCGGAGGAGCACAGTCCCTGCGTGACTCGCCATAGACATAAACAGAGAGAAGTAGATCCGGCTGCAATGCTCTTCTGCAAGACGCATGCAGTTCTGTTTAATAACCACTACAGCGAAAAAGTTATGGACTGCAGCTTTAAGTAAACTGAATGTAAAGTTTTCGCACAATTAAGGGCACTGTATGTAAGATTTTTGGATTAAAATATCCAAAAACCACTGACTTGTGTACTTATATTATCCTAAATGTTTCCAAGAATGTCTAAATCCAGAGAAATAAGCAATTTTAACCAGGACTCGGATCGTGTCTGTGTTTCGCCCATTAATGACATCATACCCGTGTTACCCTCGATTTCCGGTTTTATTTTGTAGAAACCATGGAAGCACCAAAGACACTTTAATATATTGTGTGTTTTATTAGACAGGTGAGCAACTGTTTGTAACATTCATCCACAGAAAACTAATCATTGTTATATAGCTCAACAGTTAGTCATGTTGTATAAATCTTGTTTTCTTGATTTACTGCGATGTTTTGCCTAATGTCAATCATTTACTGCAGTGTGTGACCAGTGTCTCAGTAGTCACCGAGCGAATACACAGAGTAGCATTATAACAATTTTCAACACACTCAAATGTATCTAATATGATAAAATTTGATCAAATATGATAAAACAGCGCTGTGTTACCCCACACACACTCGACCAGAAGAAACGGAAGTGGTCGTCTGTGGCATAATGAAAGCTCAGCGAAATCTAGGCATCATCTAGGCCTTTTTATTTTGAATAAGTGAATAGGCTGAATAGGCTTTAATTGCATGTTATTTAAAATGCATTAGCCTAAATTAAACTGTACTTTAGTTTACATTTATATTAAATGCTGTTAGTTTAATCTAAGAATGCATTTTAACCCACTTAAGTACACCTTTATTTGTAATTTCATAATTCTGTTGTCTTTGAACTATGGTTAAAATGTACTGACAAGGCTTTATGTTAAAGTAAAATAGACTTTTTCATTTCTGTATAAACATTTATCGCATGTATTTAAACTACACATTTGTAATGAAGTTCCAACTTAGTACAATTAAAATATATGAACTTTTTTACTTTATAAAGTTTTAAATATGGATATTTTTCTAACAAAACTTGATCGATTTGCTTCAGAAGGCCTTTATTAACCCCCGGAGCCGTGTTGAGTATGTTTATAATGGATGGATGCACTTTTTGAGCTTCAAACTCGTGGGCCCGGTTCACTGCCATTATAAAGCTTTGAAGTATCAGGATATTTATTAATATAACTGCTTGTGTTCATCAGAAAGAAGAAAGTCATACACACCTAGGATTGCGAGTAAATCATGGGGTAATTTTCATTTTAAGTTTTTTCATTAGGGTAAATATCATGTTATGCTAAGGTTAAAATCAAGATAGCATAAAATAACTGATTTGCTGGTCATTTTTAGCTTTTACATTTTTCTTTTACCAGTTTAAAGATTAACCATCGTTTGTGCTTTTATGCTTTTGATGACGTTTTATTTTCACAATTTACTCTAAAGCCATTACTTCCATATTTTCAGTTTGGTATGTGTGCATGATATAAATGATTTAAAGGGCTAGAAAGAGATGGCAAGACACAGAAGGCTTCTGATTTCCATTGCTTCTGAATGTAGGTGGCGGTAATGCACACTGACAGATCTAGAACAGCATGAATGGGGGTAGTGAGAGATGGAGAGAGAATGACATAGGGTTGTAGGGAAATCAAGGGATTTGTTGCTCATGCTGTTTCCTCTGGTGCTGTGAAGTGAACTATATGAGCCAACATCATCATCACACGCTGACTGTAAAATTGCTGTTCCTTCTGATCAGCAGAATCAAAGGCTTGTTCAGAGTAGAGGACTAGCTTACTGAAAACTGTATGTGGGATGCATACCATGTTTTTAAATGGAATGTGAATCAGTATGCATTATGCAATAATAAACATTTTAAAGTGCCCTTATTATGCGTTTTCAGATATTATCTTTCATGTAGTGTGTAATACAGCTGTTAAAGGTCAATTAAAGATCAAAGTGCACACAATAGTTATTGTCTCCCAAAATAAGGAGCCGATTCTGAACTGCCTGAAATGAGTCAACAGCAATTGCAGTCTTACTTCCTGTTTGAACCTACGTAGGTTTGTAACAAATTGCATAATTGGAATTTATACAGAAAAATCAACACCTTGTACACGGAGTTTCAATTCAAAACTTTCGTCCGTCATAAAAATAAAAAAAAATCGGATCGGGTTCAATTTTCTGCTTTTCACATCCGTCGGAAGCCTTTTGAGAGGTGTTTTGACAATTCAGAGCCACCGCACAAGCGAATGCCAAAATCCAGAATGGATATTGTATGCTGGTTTGCCTGGCACGCTGTTCAGGATTAATTGGTTTATGGAAATTGGTGGTCTTCTTTTTTAATGTGTGGCTCCAGTATCGCTAGCAAAGCATCAAACTGAGCCACTGACGTCCTGAAGTAAACTATGAATCGCTCAGTATAATCTCGCAGCTCCTTGATAAGGTGGTGGAACTCTCTCTACGCAGTTTGTTCCATTGGATGGACCCAATATTTCCTTTTTGTTTTTCTCTTTTTAAGAATAGAGAGAAAAAAAAATCTCCCTCACTGCTTGAAGACTCCATTTTGTATTGTTTTGCGAATTTCCCCCTGCAACGGATTGATTAATATGCATCAGACAAGGTATCTGTGTGTGACTAATTTTTAGGATGACGAATGGGGGAAAAAATGAATACGAAAATTTAGGACTCAGTGTGCAAGGACCTTTACTGTTCGTATGACTGTGTATCATGCGCTGAGCAAGCCTCCAGTGCTGAAAATCAGAAATGGTATGGCCGCTTGGTTTCCGACATGCACTGTTAGCAGTAGACCAATCACAACAGACTGGGCCGACTGACCAATCAGAGCAGAGTAGGCTCTCGGGTAGGAGGGGTTTAGAGAGACCCGGATCCTTTATCAAAACGTTTCAGAGACCATGAGAAAAGAGGTGATGCTGCAATGTATATTACATTGGAAATTATAATTTTTTTGACCTTGGATGCCTGTAAACCTATTGTAGGAGACCAAAATTAGGAACCTTTAAAATAGCATAATAGTTTTACACTAAATTGTTGCTGCATGACGTCACAATGACTTTCAGTTCATTTTTAGTGCTATGAGCTCATGCAGTATAATGCACATTTTGGCGAGTAGCATCTGGGTATTAAATGCATAATGGTATTTGCATACTATATACTACAGATTTCAATGTTAGTATAATTGGGAGAAGACTGACACCTATTTGTACATTTTAAAAGGGCCTACTGTTTGTTTGTATAGCATCGAATACCATTAAATGTTTCAAATGAATCTCTTATTTTCCCCAAGATTGCATTTATTTGATCAAAACATGATTATTTTCAATGTTGAAAACAGTTGTGCTGCTTAATATTTTTGTGGAAACTGATACTTTTTTATAGAAAGCTTAAAGTGAATAGATAGTTCAAAAGAGCAGCAGTTATTTGAAACCGAAATCTTTTGTAACATTACAAATGTCTTTGTCACTTTTGACCAATTTATTGCATGAATAAAGGTATTAATATTTTCCCCACCATTGACAGAAATTTTCGGCAATCCATGTTTTCACTGTTATACAGTAGGGGGTGCTATTACGCATCTTCTAAATAGTACAGAATCTCTGGATCAAAACATTGGTGAAGAAGCAGAAACAAGCGATAGAAGCATTGCTTGCGCACATGTAAGCTAACGCGATCAAACATTAAACCGCATTTAAATCAAAACTGCCTAAAGTTACCGAATGAAATGTCAAACCCATTAAGAGGTACTGTTCAAGCTTTGATGGACTTGATCTACTCTCGATATGTCTGTTTTGATCATCGCTCTGAATCCGATCCGGACGTAGTCTTTGATAAATCACGATTTAATCTAGCTTTTTGCTCAAAATATTGCTTTTTTTAATGAAACTTACCCACATTCATGTGTTGATATAAAAGAATGCATGAAGCTAGATTTTTTTTTAGTTCTGTTAGTTCTGTTCTGAGTTCAAGGCAGGCTAAAAGCAGTTTTTTCAGGTTAGTCTATTGCATACGTGTTTCAGAGTAAGGATTGTCGTAAAAAAGATTGGTCAATACTTTCACCAATGTGCAGATTGACTCATTAATTAAAAAGCTAAATTTCCGGTCCTAAAGCTGTCATGTTATATTGTACATTGGACATCAACTGACCACCCAACACAAAGTAAAATGAAAAATCTGCATGCAAAATCGGTGAAGGTGATGTTCCTGGATTAACATCTTTGTTGATCCTGGAGCAATATTCCAATCAACCAATCAGATTTGAAGTTTACAGTTTATGTCAAGTTTAGTCTTACAACCAGGGTTAGGTGCTTCTACATCAGTGTTTTAGGGATAACTTATGGGAACGGTTAGGTTTAGCATTAGGGGTATGGTTAGGACTAAATTTTTAATTGCATTTTATTATTTGCATGTAGCATTGTTTTTTTTCCCTGCTGTCTGTCAGAGTCTGAACAGACCTGAGATCATTTTCTGGGTTGCAACCTATCAATTGAGAGATATTTTCTTTTTATTTATTTTTTTTATTCCCTTTTCTGTCTCTGTGAGAATGTGACAGGATCAGATATGTTGCATGATGATTAATCCGGTTACTTAGACATTGGGCATATTTGAGTGAGTGTGTGTGTGTGTGTTATGTGTATGTCACCCCGTTCAATTTTAAAAATGTGTGTTCCATAGTTCCCATTTGCTATAAAGTTTGACCTGTGTTTGACCCAATCCCCAACAATACTGTGCCCTTACAACACACAACCTTCCTGAGGGTTGTAAAATGGCTCTAGAGTTCAGGGTTAGGTTGAGTGCTTTCCGTAGCGTTTACGACGTTCAGGCTTTTAGAAGACCTCTCCGTGACCCCTCGCGCTCACCTGCTCCCTCTACAGTTCACCAGCACTTCTGAGAAATGAAGATATCTGTTAGCTGATTCTTTTCTGTGAATCAGTTCTGCACAGATTAATTTGAATACTCATCGTAATGTGTTCCCTGCATGGAATTTTATATATTCGTTTGTTTGAATATCAGTCCAGCTGTTATATTGTTTAAATATAGACTGCATCAAATGTTGCGTGCAGTTGTGTTTCTTTCTATGTTTCCCATCCCCCTTCCTGCCGGCTCTCTGTAGTAAAATCTGGGTCACGCCGCATGATGCTGTAAGTCATTTCAAACACACAGTGAGACTGCAGAAGATTCCTGGCATACGCGGATGTGCCGGCCGGGCGACGTATTTGAGTAATCCTGCTCTCTATTGCTCTGAGATTTAGATAATAACTTTTAGAACTTTTTTTTTTTTTTTTAGTTTTAAGATTACAATGATTTCAACAACTCAATAAACTCAGATTAACCTACTATCAGACGTCACAGAGATACCTGTGTGTCATTCTTATCTTCATATTCTTAATGTCAACAAAAAAAAAGTTTATATATATATATATATATATATATATATATATATATACTGCTCAACCAATATGTGTTTTAAATGGCTAATGCTGATATCTATATCAGACATTTTATATGAATTTATACCCATTTTATTTGATTATATTTAATTTTAATGTATTAAAATTCTGTATTTTTGATTTTTTATCTTGTTTTATTATTAATAAATGTATTATGTATTATTTTTAATAAAATATTTATAATAAAATAAAAAATAATATATTTATTATTTTATTTCAGTAATGTATTAAAACAACAAAATAATTATATTGTATTACTTAAATATATTATTTGATTATTTTTAAAATCGTATTTACTTTTAATTGTATTATTCTAATAATGTAAATAATTTATTACTTTTAATTAATTAATTAATTTCATTTTTATTTACATTTTAAATGTTATTTTCTTTCATTGTATTATATTTAAAATAAAGTATTAAAATAACATGGAATTATATCATTTATTACTTTATTTTTTTTTTTTTACATTTTTAGATTTTATTTTCTTTAATTATATTTTAGTTTATTTTAATATTGTATGTATATATGTATTTATATATTTTATAAAATGTTAGATTTTATTTTATTAATGCATTTATAATTTTATTATGACATTTTTAGATTTTAATTAAGCTATTATTTGGTAGATTGTTTATGATTTCTATACATAAATATAGCAAAACCTCACACATGCACACATTACCTAACTATCCAAATGTGGACATATCATAGACTTTTATTGTTTTAATAAAATGCTGATACAAATTACTACGGACTTCCCTGATAATTGAAAAACTTTCTTTCTTTCTTTCTTTCTTTCTTTCTTTCTTTCTTTCTTTCTTTCTTTCTTTCTTTCTTTCTTTCTTTCTTTCTTTCTTTCTTTCTTTCTTTCTTTCTTTCTTTCTTTCTTTCTTTCTTTCTTTCTTTCTTTCTTTCTTTCTTTCTTTCTTTCTTTCTTTCTTTCTTTCTTTCTTTCCTTCCTTCCTTCCCTGTAGAGGACGGAGGTGAGCGCTGGTGTCTGATCTGTGGTGACCGGGCGTCCGGACTGCACTATGGCATAATTTCCTGTGAGGGGTGTAAGGGCTTCTTCAAACGCAGTATTTGCAACAAGCGCATCTACCGCTGCACCAGGGACAAGAACTGCCAGATGTCCCGCAAGCAACGCAACCGCTGTCAGTACTGCAGACTGCAGAAATGCCTTCAGATGGGAATGAACCGCAAGGGTGAGCGAAACACGGACACACACACACACACACACACACACACACACACACACACACACACACACACACACACACAGGTGATGATGATTTAAACCAGCAGATCTGTCCTGATTAAATCCAACATGTGCTTAAGAAATGCAGTGAGAAACCTGTTTAAGTCAAGGTTATTACTTTTAAAATGTAAGCTAAATTTAAAAATAAAATTGACGACTTTTTGGGACTTTGGCTTTGACCATTTTCATCTCTGTGCATCCCATAACTCTGTCTGACGCACCCACCGCTAGACTAGCTTAGCACAAAGACTGGAAGTAAACGGCTCCAGCTTGCCTACTGCTCAATAAGTGACAAAATAACGCAACATTTCAAGAGTTTTATTTGTCACATACACAGTTATATCTATATATATATCTGTAGAATTATAAATAATCAAGTCAAGTAGAAGAAAAAAGTAAAAAATAAGAATAAAGAAGTGGAATAAAATAAGTGAGGTAAACTGTGCAGTGAGTAAACTGTACACTTATAAATATGTGGTTAACAAATGTATAAGAGTATAATGTGCAAACAGGTTTATAACAGGTTGTTACACAGTAACAACGAGAACAGAAAGTGCAGTGCAATGACAGTGTATCGATGTTTATCCTGACGTGAAGTCACGTGACGTTAAGTGACTGAGTTCAGGAGTCTGATGGCCTGGGGGAAGAAGCTCCTCCTGAGTCTCTCAGTTTTGGCCATCAGGCTTCGGAAGCGCTTACCAGATGGCAGCAGCGTGAAATGAGGGTTTGCAGGGTGATTAGAGTCCTTGATGATCTTAGTAGCTCTACCTTTGCAGCGTTTGGTGTAGGCGTCCTGCAGAGACGGGAGAGCTGACCCTGAGATACGCTCAGATAAGCGCACGACTCTTTTGCAGGGCTTTGCGGTCATGACTGGTGCTGTTCCCATACCACGCTGTGATGCACTGAGTTAATACACTTTCTATCGCCCCTAAATAGAAAGTTTTCAGGATAGCTGGTGAAACCCTGAATTTCCTCAGCTGGCGCAGGTGGTACAGTCTTTGCCTGGCTTTTTTCACCTGTGTCTGAATGTGTGCAGTCCAGGTCAGGTCCTCGGAGATGTTTACACCCAGGTACTTGAAGCTGCTCACTCTCTCTACTGGTGACCCGCTGATCATGAGGGGGGAGTATGTCCGTTGCTGTCTCTTCCTGAAGTCCACAATCATTTCTTTGGTCTTGCCAACATTCAGAGAGAGACAGTTGTCCTGGCACCATGATGTTAGATGCTCCACCTCGTCCAAGTATGCCGTCTCATTGTTGGAAATGAGGCCCAGGACAACAGTATCATCAGCAAATTTGATGATAGAGGTGGAGGAGCTGTGTGTGGACAAACAGTCATGCGTGTAGAGAGAGTAGAGCAGGGGACTCAGGACACAGCCCTGTGGAGCTCCCACACTCAGGGTGATGGAGGTGGAGGTGAACTGGCCTATTCTCACCACCTGAGGCCTGCCAGTGAGGAAGTCTTCAATCCAGTGGCAGAGAGAAGGATTCAGGCCGAGATCCAGGAGTTTGGAGGTTAGCTTGATGGGAACTATGGTGTTAAAGGCTGAGCTATAGTCAATAAATAGCAGCCTTACGTAGTTCCCACTTTTGCTGTCGATGTGAGTGAGGGAGGAGTGGAGGACATGAGAGATGGCATCTTCAGTCGATCTATTGGGACGATAGGCAAACTGAAGAGGGTCCAAAGTGTCAGGAATGTACGCGCAAATGGTGTTTTTAATGAGTCTCTCAAAGACCTTCATGACTATAGACATGAGAGCCACTGGACGATAGTCATTTAGGCAAGAGGGTTTACTGTTCTTAGGGACAGGGATGATGGTGGATTTTTTGAAGGAGGTGGGGACCACAGATGTAGCGAGGGACTCATTGAAGATAGATGTAAACAACCCGGCGAGCTGATCAGCACAGGACCGCAGAACACGGCCTGAAATAGAAATACCATCCGGCCCGGCAGCTTTCCTGACGTCCACACGCTTGAGTGCCCTCCGAACTTCATCCTCCGAGACAGAGATCACGTGGTTGTTGCTGCTCTGAGTAATTCCCTCTGACGCGCCACTTGGCGGAGTCGCGTTGCCGCGGTTACAGTCAAAGCGAGCGTAGAAAGAGTTTAACTCTTTCACAAGCGACGGATCAGCGCTCACCTCTGCAGAGGATTTGGATCCAAAAGAGCAGATGGACCTCAGACCCTGCCACATGCGCCGCGAGTCGTTGAGTTGGAAATGAGACTCCACTCGATCCTTATAACGGAGTTTTGCGGCTTTAACTGCGCGTCTGAGAGCATAGCAGGACGATCTGTATTCAACATTTTCCTATTTACATGTTGTGATGTGATGTGATTTGTACACACTGTAACTATACACAAGGTTACATGAGACACAACCATCTTATAAACGTATATATACTGGGGACTATATTCTCAGAAGGCGAAGCACTGCTACTTCTGTGGAGTGTGGAGTGATTTGCTCACAGCACCTGAGAAGCCTCGTTGTCACTTCCGTCAACAAAACCAATGTGACTAGGTAGCTAGTAACGAACGTGACTGTTGATCATGGCTGACTTTGAGGAATTGTCAGAGGATTTTTACTTGGTATTAAACCAAAATCCAGAACCATATCGTTTTGAGCCAGAATACACAGACGAGGAGTTACAAACTTTGGAAGCTGATAGACAAGACGCCGAATTACCTCTAGCACCGCTCATTTGTTACTGTGACAGAGTGCGTTCATGACAACACAATACTAACATTACAGGGGATACATGGAGCACGGGAACAACTGCAATACAGTAGTGACCACCCTATTCATGTAATAGTAGCAAATGGCACTGTTACAGTAGGCTAGTCATCTAAAAACATAACAGAACACTTACCGCAGCCGCAGGTGATCCACTTTGTCCTGTCTGTACTACCGATGGGATGGCTGTATCCTTCAGCACACGTTTCATGGTCCATGTTCCAATGTTCTGAGCAAACACAATGGTACTCGATGATGGCTACAGGTGTGTTTGGATCTATATTCAGAGCAAGCAGCCATAGATTCATCAGGTCAGCGTTTTGGATTGGAATTCTATGAAATATCATGGTATTCCCCTGTTTATTGTCGCAGTTCTTTACAATACAGCGAACACCCATGATTGTAAATGATCTAGTAATTGCTGACTCTATTACTCCAACTCTGAGCGAACTCTCTGCTCCTCACCGCGGTGCTTCTCAGGTGCTGCGAGCAAATCACTCCGCACTCCACAGAAGTAGCAGTGCTTCGCCTTCTGAGAATATAGTCCCCAGTATGTATATGTTTATAAGATGGCTGTGTCTCATGTAACCTTGTGATTTGTACATGCTGTGACTATACACATCACAACATGTAAATAGGAAAATGTTGGCGTTATTTTGTCACTTATTGAGCAGTAGGCAAGCTGGAGCCATTTACCTCCAGTCTTTGTGCTAAGCTAGGCTAGCGGTGGTTGCATCAGACAGAGTTATGGGATGCACAGAGATGAAAATGGTATGTATGGACTTATCTAACTCTGGGGGATACAGTGAATAAGCCAAAGTCCCAAAAAGGCGGCATGTTCCTTTAATCTTTTTTCTTTGCCCTTGTTTTTTCTTATTTTCCCTTGTGCTATTTTTCTTTTCCTTTCTCCTTTTTATGCGTATCCATTCAGAATTACAATTTCACCCTAATTATGCTACACCTCTTTTGTATAAACACAAAAACAAAATGTTCAAGGTTTATGCATTTACCTCTTAACTCGTCCCTCTCGTCTGTTCTTTGATGCTGCTTCATTAGAGGCAAATATCTGATCTTTCCACTATGTAAATTAGGTGATATCGATCAGGGTATGATTAGCCATGCCTGAATAAAAAAACATGCACAGAAATCAGATTGTAGATCTGGGTTGCGCCACTGCATGTATAATCATGAGAGTTGCTTAGATGGTGCTGATAACAAATTTCTTGATCCGGAGCATGCTGTCCCTCTCTGATACTTAGGGCAAAACTCTCTCACACATATACATATAGATCATTTACACTTTAGCCTTTGGCACACACTGTTGGTAGTACTTGCCTGCGGTGTGCACCAGAGGGAGCTGTTGGTCTTTATTGCTCTACCTTTCACCAACTTCCTCCTGGCATGCAGTTTAAAGTCCTCATGAAATCAAAATCGACCTTATTTACTTTGTTAGCACGTTACATGTCTTAGGGTAAATAATGAATATGTGCAATTTAATACACATAAAAAAATTGTTTGCTGTGGTAATCTTTAATCAAAATCTGAAAAGTAACTTCCGGTCTGGAATGGCGTTCCCTTTCCGATGATGTCAGTTTGACAGCTTGGGTTTGAATATCCTTAACCACTCCCCTCCAACCGTTAGTCTGCTATGAGCGAGAGATGGAGAGGAGGAGCGCTGAAGTAAAACCCTACCCTCTATTCAGTATTCCGTTTCACTTGGAAATACGTCACAGCACTGAAGAAAACTCACTTGCTACTTCCGGTTCACTGGGACTTTAAGTATATCAAAGTGGTTCATTTTTTAATTCAATTTTGTGCAAAAGTGTCTTGCATCTTTGAAGTCCCATTGAGTAATGAGTCAGATATGTTAAAAGTCGTGGTTGATATTGCCAGTTAATTTGTCAAACTGAAAATATGATGACACATTGAGTGCATTGATTTGGGGACATAATATTTTTTGAGCTGTGCGCTCTGTTATATTGTCCATTTTGGTAAATAATCATCCAGTCGTTTAGCGCAAAAATACTATGCACAGTATGGATATTGCAGAAGTAGTATTTGTCAAATGCTAGTATGCAATTCCTAACAAATTCCTAACTTTATATCTCAGCAATCAGAGAGGATGGGATGCCAGGAGGGAGGAATAAAATGATTGGACCTGTACAGGTAAGACAATTGTGTGTGTTTTTACATGGCTATAGCTATTTGTTCCCAGAACCGAGCTAAATCTGGATATAAAGGGCTGTCAAAATTAATGTGTTAATGTATGTGGTTTAATTTTTTCAGTTTAACACGTTAAAAATATTTAACGCAATTAACGCAGCATCCGTTTTTTTCCCCCATTATCCGATGGCTTGCGTTGCATATCTTATTCATGCATTCATTCATGCATCTTATTCATGCAAATGCTTTTAAACCATTTAAGATGCAGTTCAGTGGTGACACACACATGACTCGTGCACACAGAGAGTCGCTTCAGACATCGCTTGAAAGGACAAAAACACAAAATTATGCCAAAAATGTCCGTTTTGTCAAGTATCCTCGCAAGCACAGTTAAATGAAGTCTTAAATTAATGTAAAGAGTTGTGAAAATCCATGTCAGATCCATATCATGTGCTGCAGGTCTTAAAGTGACAGCAGCCTAATAAACCTGCTGCTGTTTGTCATTTAAAGGGATAGTTCACCCAAAAATGAAAATGAGCCCATGATTTACTCACCCTCAAGTCATCCTAGGTGTATATGACATTCTTCTTTCAGACGAATACAATCAGAGTTATATTAAAAAATGCCCTGGCTAATCCAAGCTTTATAATGGCAGTGAATGGCAGCCTGAAATTTGAAGCCCAAAAAAGTGCATCCACCCATTATAAAAGTGCTCCACACGGCTCTGTGGGGTTAATAAAGGCCTTCTGAAGCGATGCGTTTGTGTAAGAAAAATATTAATATTTAACAAGTTATTAAAGGATTAGTTCACTTCAAAATGAAAATGTCCTTATATTTAATACAATCAAACCCCCATCTCACCCTAGATGTTCATGTCTTTCTTTCTTCAATCGAAAAGAAATTAAGTTTTTTGAGGAAAACATTCCATTATTTTTCTCCACACCATTGACTTCCATTGCAACCAAAATGTTGAAGATCCAAATCAATGCAGTTTCAAAGCGCTTCGAAGGGCTTCAGAGGCTCTGCGTAATCCCAGCCGAGGAATAGGGTCTTATCTAGCGAAATGATTGGTCATTTAAAAAAATAAAATAAAAATGTATATATTTTTTAACCTAAATTGCTCATCTTGCGCTGCTCTGCAAGACCTCACATTAGACGAAGGCAGAAGTACCGCCCCCGTGTTTACAAAGCACACATGCGGAGACTAATACAAACATCCTTTAGCAAAAAAAAAACTACAACAAAGTCAGATGATTTTGAAGATGGAGTGTTTTTTTGGTAAAGGGTGTTTGTATTAGACCTTACGTCTAGTATGACGTTTTGGACATGATTGCGCAATCACTGGCGAGCCGCATCTTGGATAAGATGGGGCTGACTGGGCCAATTTATTGATTGTTTTAATTTCACTTAAATTAAAAGTTTTTTAAAGCCTAATAAAGGTTAAAATGTATTGCTTTCAATTATACTGTAATGCTGAATGCCTATAATTAATGGATAAAATTGATAAAAACACAACATATTAGGCCTATATTTAATTGATTGAATCATCCATTCTTCTCCACACAATCTCAGCGCATTCCTGCAGAATTAAACCTGAAGTGCTTTGTGTTTCCTCTAAGAGCTTAGTGAGATTCTGAAGGCCACACATGGAGATCAATTGTTACAAACAGAACACCCCCCCCCCTTCCTTTTATAAGTATGTATACAGCATATACATCTATAGAGAATGTGAATGAAATGCACACAGTGTGTGTTTGTGTCTTTGTGTCCTTGTCACAAAGTGTTTGTGTTTGTTAGCATTGCTGCTGACTCTCCCTCATTCTAGGACATGAGTTCACTCATTAGTTTACATCTCACTCTGTTTAAAAACACAATCGACGGATCCATCGCTTTCAGTCATCGGAGGATGACAATCAAGCAAGCAACAGTTTGTTCGGGAGCCAAGTGTCACCCCATTTCGTCTTATTGACGGATTAAAACAGATTAAAAAAAATATGAAGACGAACACATGATGATTTCTCTTCAGCAATTACAGCTTTATTCACAATAGATCTCCATCTTTTATCTCACAGCGACACTCTGCTCAGAGATATAGTGCACTCGATGGCATGCATTCTGATTTTCTCCATTTCTCTCTCTGTAGATCTCGCTGGAGGAGATTGAGCGAATTATGTCAGGTCAGGAGTTTAAAGAAGGAGCTGAACTATCAGATACGTGGAGCCACGGCTACAGTAACCACAGTTCACCTGGCAACAATATCTCAGAGGGCGGTCAGACCTTATCTTTCTCCACGCTGTCAACCAGGTGTGACCCGAAAGAGATGTTCTTCTAATGCATTTACACACGGACGCGCTGACCCACGTCTGCCCTTTTTATGTGCAGGGACAAATGGCTTTAAATTGAATTATGAGATGTTTGTGACGTGGAACGAACCAACAAACACGAAACAAAAAATTCATTGATTTCCTTGTGTTTTTGTTTTCATAATCTTTCACTAACTCTTTCCCCGCCATTGACGTTCATTTCCGGCTTTCCGTGTTTTCACTGTTATATGGTAGGGGGCACTATTACACACCTGATCAAAAGACAAGAAGAAGCAGAAACAAGCGATAACATATGTAAGCAGATGCATGTGTAAAATAACGCGATCATCAACTTTAAACAGCATATAAATCAAAACTGCCTGATAGGGGTGTTGATGGACTCGATCTACTCCATCTGTGTTTTGATCATTGGTCTGAATCTGATCTAGAGGTAGTCTTTAGCCCGGGACACACCAAGCCAACGTCAAAGAATTAGCGGCGTCGAAAGCTGAAAACAACTGGATTTTCTCAGATTTTTGATCAAAATGTTGCTTTTATTTTTTACGAAGCTTACCCATGGGGCCATGAGACTTTTGTGTGAAAATGATCAAAAATGCTTTTGATGCTTTTTGCAAAAACTACTTTCCTTTTCTGCTGACATCATCGAGCCCTCTTCATTTTCGGTCTTTTTCATAAAGAAACATTTTTACCATCTGATCAATTCCTGATGGATAAAATCAAGTTCCTCGCTACATTTTTACAAAATATCTTTTCACTCTTAAATATTTGACACAAAAATTTAAATTGGTTGCAAATCAAGTTATTATTAACTAAAACCAAAAATAAAATGGAACTGAAAAACAAAAACCAAAAAAACATTTCAGCTATTTGCAAAGACAACATTTCCCATTTTCCCAAGTACTAAAATAAATAAACCTAAGTAAACTAAAACTAAAAATTAATACTGTATAGAAATATGAATAAAATACAAAACAGCTAGAATTGAAGTGAAAACATAAAAGATAAACATTTGATAAACATTTAAATATTTAAAAAAAAAAAGTATAATAGTATATTAAATTGGCTAGTATATTAAATCAAATTACATTTAGATACTAACATGGCTTGTGCATATAATTGCCCCTAGGTTTTGGGACACTGATCAGTGTTGTATATTGAGTTGTTTCTATGTGTTTGAGTAATATTTAGACATGTAAATCACTTTGGTCAACTTGTGTTGTTTTTAAATGTGCTCAACAAATAAATGTTGATTTGATATATGGCACTTATAACTTTGTCGTTCTCTCTCTGCAGCCGTTCTGTGGATATGAGCACATACTCTGTGTCCTGTAGAGATCAGTGCAGCAGTCCTCAACTAACACACTCTTTCCTGTTGTGTAAATATCCTTTGGCGCCCCCTACTGGCAACAGCCTGAAGACGCGATCGCACACATTCTCAGCCCAGCTACTTGCTGCTGAAGACCTCACACCTCTCACTACACCCATGGTCATAGAGGAGGGGTAAGACACACACACACACACACACACACACACACACACACACACACACACACACACACACACACACACACACACACACACACACACACACACACACACGTCTCACGGAATTACATTTCAAACACAACTTATGTTTTGGATTTATTTGGATCTGACAGGATTTACACTTTGTGTTGGATTTGATTTGACTTGATTTTGTTGGATTTTCACTCTTACGTGCCCAAAAGTCTGTCAGTAGTCATGTCTAATGGTCTAGACCTGGTATTAAAAACTATGGCATCATCTTTATTTAAATGTAACATGCAGAATGTTATGAAAAGGCAGCTGACCTTGAGCTAAATGTTGATATACAATTAGTTATTTTTTTAATGGATGATACAAACTGTAAAATTTACAATAAAATAATATGTTTTATTTTTATAGTGCCTTCCCCAAGCTCAAGGTCGCTGTACAAGAAAATAAAACATACACAGCATCAATATAGAACATAGATATACACAGAAATATACAATGAGAATTTTTAAAATAAAAAAAATAAAACTGACACGCCAGACACGCTCAGCGTTCTCACACCGGAACCGGATGTAATAAATGCATTTTCTGAGGTATATAATGTTACTTGCTATTTAAGGTTAATGGCATCACTTTTATCGCTTGGAAAGTTTTATTGATTTCACTAAATTTCCTTCAAACTATCTTTTTTTTTTTTTTTTTTACAAATATTATTCAAAACACAGATAATTTATGTGTATTCAAAAATGTTTCCAGAAGTTCCTGAGGGACATTTTATATTTTAAAATCTTTTGTACACAAAGAATTTTGTTGTTGTTGTGAAAGAAATTAATACTATGCGGATGCATTAAAGTGATTTATTAAAGATTTGTATTTAAAATAATTTAATTATTTTGAACTTTCTATTCATCAAACAATCCTGAAAAAGTATCACGGCTTCCACGAAAATATTAAGCAGCACAACTGATAATTATTATTACGAAGAAGAAATGTTTCTTGAGCAGCAAATCATCATATCAGAATGATTTCTGAAGGGTCATGTGACACTGAAGACTGGAGGAATGATGCTGAAAATTCAGCTTTGACCACAGGAATAAATTACATTTAATACAATCAAATAGAAAACAGTTAATTGAAATTGTAATATTTCACCATATTACTGTTTATACTGTATTTTTGATCAAATAAAAGCAACCTTGTGAGCATGAGACTTCTTTCAAAAACATAAAAAATCTTACTGACCAAACTTTTTAAATGAAAGTATATTAATATGTAGACTTTTATATGTGCATGTACATATATTGGAAAAGGATTTTCATTGCTCTTTCTAAGCATCTCTCCTTCTCATTTGTTCAGGTATATCGTGACTCAGTCGGAGCTGTTGGCTCTGCTGTGCCGTGTAGCTGATGAGCTGTTATTCAGACAGATCGTCTGGCTGAAGCGTTTACCGTTCTACAGTGATCTGTCCATCAGAGACTGCACTCGTTTACTGGGGGCTTCCTGGCATCAGCTCATCCTGGTGTCCTTGCTCACGGTGCACAGCGGACAGATACTGGGAGAACTAGCCAACATCACACACCAGTACACACCCTCCGGCCTGACACTACAGGGGTGAGATATACGTGTTTGGACATCAAAGTCGGCATGATATTCTTTTCTTCCCTTTTGTGCCATTGTATCCCAGTGAAACGGCTTCTTGAACAAGAACAAATGTAGGGCGGTGCTAGATTTTGTTCATGGGGAATTGATTGGATGGTTGTGGTTTGCTATTGGTCGATCTCATGTGAGTAACGGGTTTCCCCACCCCTCACACCAGAGAAGAGATGGTGTTACAAGATGGAAGTTATTTTGATTAAATATTTGACGAGTGCACATGAATTTCAAACAAATGATGTGCACAGAGAAACCAATTAACTGCATTATTCCATTAATAAAAATTATCAATTTTGATTTCAGTGACTTTATATATACACATACATACACACACATATATGTATATATGTATATCGTGTATACATGTATGTGTGTACATACCTGAACCGAACATGCGTATATACATATGTATGTATGCATGCATGTTTTTAAAGCATTTCTCATCTTTATTAATGTTTGATTTTACTTAATGTATTAGTAAATGTTGAAATTAGCATTAACTTTTGTTAATAATTAACTTAAGATTAATAAATGCTGCAGTTCATTGTTAATTTGTTAACTAATGTATTTAACTAATGTTAACACATGAAAACTTATTGTGACGTGTTGTATTTTATATCGAGTTTATTAGATTTTTCAAGGGATAGTTCACCCAAAAAAAGAAAATGTTGTCATCATTTACTCTCCCTCAAGTTGTTCCAAACCTGTATGAATTTCTTTCTTCTGTTGAACACGAACAAATATATTTTAAAGAATGTCGGTAATCAAAAAGTTGACGGTAGCCATTGACATCCATAGTAGGGAAAAAAAACTATGGAAGTCAATGGCTACCATCAATTGATGGTATGAATTCTATGTACAGATATGATATTTGTGTGTGTGTGTGTGTGTGTGTGTGTGTGTGTGTGTGTGTGTGTGTACAGATTTGGTGAGGATGCTATGGAGGTCATGGAAAGCTTAAATTTTCTCTTCCGTAAGTTTCATCAACTAAACATCAGCAATGAGGAGTTCAGCTGCTTAAAGACCATCACCCTGCTCAATCAAGGTAACACGCGCGCAAACACACACACAGATAACACGCATACACTAGCCTTGATTCACACTGAGATCTTTTTTCGACATAGCAGATGTGTGTAATTTGAGTGTGTGTGTTGTAGATGTGGCAGGTTTGTGCAACACACCCATGCTGGAACAGTTAAGTGAACGTTACTGGTCTGTGTGTCGCGACCTGACAGAACAACTCCACCCTCACCGGCCCAAACACTTCTCTGACATCATCACCTGCCTTTCTGAGATACGCCACACCTCAGGTGTGTATATGTATGACCAATCGGTGTGACCGATAAAAGTTAGGTTAAGTTTAAAAGTTAAGTAATCTACCTAGCACTGTTCATAGAGATGCATTCATTTTCTTTAAATATCTTGTGCATGTATTTCATTCATAATGAAATTTGAATGCTGCATGAATACGCAGTTTGATTGTGCAACAGTTAGCCAATCAAAATGTTGCTCTGCTAATGATGTAATTATTGGTTGCAGGTAAGATGATGGCCGTTCCTCTGGAGCAGCTTCCACTGCTGTTTAAGGCAGTACTGTACTCCTGCACAACCAATCAAAACCCTTGGCTAGCCAACAGCTCCACCTCCAGGACATAAGCCTTGCCTCCAACTAGCTGTTTTTATTTTCCCCCCAATGTATTTATTACATGACAAAGTTGAATGTAAAACAGATTTGTGTGTGATTTCGAACTGTAGCAAATGTAGCAAACAACCAAATTAGATTTCAAGATGCCTGCAAAGATTACCTCAGGAACATAGCCTTTGAAGGAAAGACTTCTGAATTTTCCAGTGAAATTGAACAAAACTCATGAGTATTGTGTTAATGGTGAAATTTAAAATGAACGCACTGCAATCCTTTTTTTGAATTATGCAGCCACTAGCTATAATATAAAATGTCCTTGTGTTACAGTATGTCACTGATAAAATATGCCTGTTGATGGTGAAATAATGAAGATGCCATGGTGCTGCATTTCAGTCGAGTAACAACGTTTCTTATTCAAATGATAGCTACATTTTGAGCTATAGGGATTTCAGTTGTTAGCTAGTTGAAATGATTGACATTTAGACCATCCACAGCTCACAAGCTTAGTTCTGTTGAGTACCAAAGTTGAGTGTGCCACAAAATACATGCTGTTGACCATCGTTTCTTTGGGATGGAGTCTTCCGGTAATGTTTGAGCCAGTCGCCGGGGTAACGAAATGCAATAAGCACACTCTTTAGCCCAGGTGTGTGTGTGTGTGTGTGTTACATGTGTGATTTCCTCTCACACGTGTCTTCAACAAAGTGTGAATGTTTGAACAGGGTTTATGTGTTTGTATTTTGGCATAGTTGTAGTTTTGTTGGAAATGTTATTCCTCATTTCAGTGTTTTTGGATAATTTTTAATCCTGTTTTTGATGTGTTTTAACTGTTACCAGAGGAGCCTATTCTCAGGAAGGCCTTTTTATCCGATGAGGGTTGAGTTTGATGAAACCTCAACGTGTTGTGCGGAGGAACATTCCAAGTATTACGAAACATTGGAAGAATTTTATGCGGTTTTAACCTTCCATTCCTTTGAAAGTTTACATTTCTGTTTTTTTGCCGCAGCGGCAGACAATGAGAGGATAGAGTATAGCAGCACACTCGTGGATAGTATGTGAGGGTCGCTCTGATAGATAGCGAAGGCAGGCAGGCGGGCGGGCGGGCATGGGGGGGAGGGGGTTAATAATTTTCTTTGTGCGTGCGATGTTTCTCTCTCTGTTTTGTTACCATCTGAGGCCTTGAAGTGCCTCTGTAGTTGATGACATAAAGACCGGGCGGCAAACGGACTGTGTCGCTCAGCTGTCTGTCTTTCTGTTTATATTCATTGTTCATCTGTTTAGCACCGTATATTTCTTCTCTAAATTTGAATGTTTACAGCATTAAAAATATCATTGTACTTTTTTTTATTTCATAAAGAAGGCCTGATAAACACGTTTCTGTGTCTCTGTTTGGTCTTTTCCACTGTGCTCTACATTCCATATTGTGTTTTCTTGGTTCTGTGGCCTTGCAGATGTAGTCTATCCTGCTCTTTGACTGTTTTTAGACAATATGTGTTCTCTGAGACTGTCTATGTGCTTGTGTACTCCTGGTGATTTATTGTATAAGCACTTTTTGTTATACTGGTTAAAACTCTCTTCACATCCTGATAGCAATCAATAATAGAAGTGGTCTAAATATTAAAACGTACATATATCTTCTGTGGAAGACGCAGGAGCAAAAAAAAAAAATGGTCTGAATGCTAGACGAGGTAATTTAATGCCATCTCTTGTGACGCTTTGCAGACTCTACTCTGGCTGTGTGATGCGTTTTAAAGGAGTTGTGGCTTTGGAGACACTCTGAAGGGAGGGTGGGATTTTTTTCAAAGCTAGCTTGCTATTGCAACCCTGTCCAAAATTGCCTACCCTACCTTTAAAGCCTGGGATACACCAAGCCGACGGCAAAGAAGTAGTAGTCTCGCGTAGCCAGACCTTCAGACTGACGGCAGAAAGTCTGGACTCTATCGCAGCTTTCGTTGGTCAAGGACCGCCCAAGAGGATGTTTTGATTGACATGTAACGCAACCAATCACAGTTCTTTTTGTGCTCTGTCATGTTTAGGGGCGTGAAAATGTAAAGTTGATGTCCCTGCAATAACTGACCAGCGTGCATCTATAAATTATTCATTCAAGAACATTGTTCAAGTTTACTACAACAATGGAGCTGCAAACTGCACATACTTTTGAGTCTGAGGCTGAGACTAGAGCTCTAGTGACGACAGAAGCTGACTTGCCTCTCATCTGCTGCGCTTGCATTTGAACACACCAAAAGGACTAAAGGGGACTGTCAGCTAGCATGTGCGTTTGGTGTCTGCGTGTAAGTAAATATGTCTATATCAGCAGGTATCAAGCAGATATACAAACCATAAACAAAGCAGCGCTTGCTTACCATTTTGAATATCAGTCACGCTGATCACTTTCTTCATTCCACTCTGCTCATGTTATTAAGAAAATATTTGTGCATTTGAATGCTCAGGTAAGATGACATATAAATTATATACAAAAAACAACGTTGTCCGACTAGAGTCAGCTGTTCAGAACAACGGGTAACCCGACCGACACTCATAAACTTTGACTCCGTCATTCAAAAACATCCCCACAGCATGATGCTGCCACCACCATGCTTCACTGTAGGGATGGTATTGGCAAAGTGATGAGCGGCGGCTGGTTTCCTCCAGACATGACGCTTGCCATTCAGGCTAAAGTGTTCGATCTTTGTTTCATCAGACCAGAAAATTTTGTTTCTCATGGTCTGAGAGTCATTGAGGCGGGCTGTCATGTGCCTTTTACTGAGGAGTGGCTTCCGTCTGGCCACTCTACCATACAGGCCTGATTGGTGGAGTGTTGCAGAAATGGTTGTTCTTCTGGAAGGTTCTCCTCTCTCCAAAGAGAAACTTGGTTCTCCTCTCTCCAAAGAGAAACCCTTCTCCCCGATCACTGTTTGGCCAGGTGGCCAGCTCTAAGAAGAGTCCTGGTGGTTCCAAACTTCTTCCATTTAAAGATGATGGAGGCCACTGTGCTCATTGGAACCTTCAATGCTGCAGAAACTTTTCTGTACTCTTCCTCAGATCTGTGCCTCGATACAATCCTGTCTCAGAGGTCTACAGACAATTCCTTGGACTTCATGGCTTGGTTTGTGCTATGACATGCACTGTTAACTGTGGACCTTATATAGACAGGTGTGTGCCTTTCCAAATCATCTCCAATCAACTGAATTTACCACAGGTGGACTCCAATCAAGTTGTAGAAACATCTCAAGGATGATCAGTGGAAACAGGATGCACCTGAGCTCAATTTTGAGTGTCATGGCAAAGGCTGTGAATACTTATGTACATGTGATTTTATTTGTTTATTTATTTATTTTTATAATTTTGCAAAGATTTCAGACAAACTTTTCACGTTGTCATTAATGGGATATTGTTAGTAGAATTTTGAGGAAAATAATTCATTTAATCCATTATGGAATAAGGCTGTAACATAAACTGTGGAAAAAGTAAAGCACTGTGAATACTTTCCAGATGCACTATATATGTCGTCCATGCTTTACTTTCGTTTTATTTAATAAGTTTAAGTTTTTGCATTTAACGTTCACCGGTTCCCATCTCCTTCTTCCCTAAACTTTAAACAGTGTTACACAATTTTTTTTTTTCCTGATTCATTGCAAGTAACATGTTTGTACCATGCCTCAGAGACAACACTATTTTGTCAAGTGGCTAACATAGCATAATCAGAAAGACCTTTATTTGTAGTAACAGTAATACAGCATTTTTTCCACCATACAATATATTTTAAAATGAACTGCATGCTATTTAGCAACAAAGCATGCTATTTAACTGCATGCTATTTAGCATGCTATTTAGCAACATAATATTATATTAATATGTTATTAATATAATATTATAATAACAATCTAGCTAGTCATCAAAACTACTGATGACATCCTGAACTATGCATATTTTTGTCCAATCAAATGCTAATATGATGAGAATCCACCTCCAACTAAATAGCATCAAGGGAAATGTGTATAACAGTTGAGAAATAACAGTAGCATTTCTTAAGATTTACTTGCAGATCTGTAAAAGGCGAGAGAATACAATGTGTATCCTTTCTGGGAAGAAACTAAGGTAGGATTGGTTAGTAACATTTAAATATTAGTGAAGGATCAACTGCTTTGGTTAGTCTGCTTCATGGCTAGTAACTAACTAGCATGACATTTCCTATATATTTTAGTCATGATGTTGGACATATACAGGATACAGGAAGGAACCTTAGCCTGTATAGCTGTACAGTCGGTAAAACTCGATTAGCAAAGATCAAATACCTGTATGATATTACACTGTTCCCACATTGGACCAGCAGTTTGGAAAATGGATGGATGGATGATTCAGCTATGGGCGCCATCTTCTGGTCAGACGCAGGAATTCATTCGGCCAACCGTCACAGGGCATTATGTGTATTCTCTGCCTTTGAGTGTACATCAGTTGTACACTCGTTATTGCGGTGCATGCGGGGTTTGAATGAGTGCACTCAATAACGGACATGGCTGTCCCCTCAAATAGTACCCTATTTAAGGGAGGCGATTTCAGACACTGGCCTACTGTGAGCTACGAAGTTGTTAATATATGCTTTTGTCAAAGAATAGCATTATTTAAACTTATTTTTTAAATAATCATGTTTAACAGAAGATTACAAGATGAAAAACTACATTACCTATGATTCCGCAACAAAATCTCCACAACAGAAACAAGCAAATCGAGCCAAAAGAACTTCTTATGCATATTTTCCAGTTTCTGCAATTAACATATTTCAACTGATAGTTTTATATTTATCCATTGTTTTTTTTTATTTTTATTTTTTTATTATTATTATGTAGTTTACAATGTTTCCTGAGATTGCCTCATTAAAGCTGTTATGTACACATTCTTGTACCATTTTCTTTTTGTCCGATTTTCAAATACTTTTTGTCTCAAATCATTGTTTGTAATGTGGTGATTCACCTCGTAGCTGGTTGGTTTGGTTCAAAGCTTATAACTCTTAAACCATGTCTCTTAAACAATTTGCACATACACATTTGCCTGCTGAAAGGGTTCGATTCTTAATGCCGGCAGGAAACGACTGAGGTGCCCTTGAGCAAGGAGCCTATAACCCCCAACTGCTCCCTGGGAGCCACAGCAAAATGGCTGCCCACTGCACCGGGTGTGTGTGTGTGTGTGTTCACTAGTCACCACTCCTAATGTGTGTGCACTAACTTGGATGGGTTAAATGCAGAGGACAAATTCTGAGTGAGTTACCATACTTGGCCTTCCCATGTCATTTTCACTTTCAAATACTTTTTTTATTGGAAAAATTTCATGGGAAAAACCAAGGCTGCTGAAAAGGAGGGCGTACACAATTCCAGATTATTATCATCATCACAGAAGTGAAGTTATTCTTGCAAGGGAATAGTAGATAAATATTTATGTGGCTAAATACCCAACTGTATAGCAGTCTGATCTATCAAAACACATTAACTGACTAAGCCCTTTAATAACTCTGTCGAATTTCCTTAGAGATGGATATGGCTCTGATTTATGACCCTATATTCTCCTCATGAATTGAAAATGAAACCTAAGAAGAATTACAGGAAGACTTTTGCCATTGAGAGGGGAAAAAAAAAAATAATGTTCAAATTGTGTAGATCTCAGATGTCAAAATTTGCAGAGTTGCCTTTAAATGCTGAATATAGAAGTCTTTGTCTCTTTTTGACTTGTGAGCAGAATTTTGAATGTCCACTTGAACTAATATAGATGCCCATGACCTTGTTCACTCTTCATTCACTTTTCTTTCCTCTCTCTCCTTTTCTCTATCACAATCTGTTATGATGGAGTAGTTTGGATAAACCAAACAATACAACATATTTAGCAAACTTAGAAAGTCAGATATCCTGAATCATCATAATGGAGTTCTATATGTAAGTTCTAAGTGAAGATCCTGTTTCCTGTGTCAGGCTCCGCCCCTTCCTGCGGGGAGAAATCTTGACTGTTTTTAGCACAAGCTTTTCTCTTCCTTAGTCTAATTCTCCCACTTCATTCTTAAAAAGAAAAATTACTTCCTATCCTCTCATAAGCCATTTTGGTTGGTGACTGATTCTCATAAAATACACAAACAAAAATATCTTTCACCACTCCACAACAACATGCAGTTTCATAACTTAAAAATATTGAAATCATATCTATAAAAATCACCACAATGCTCAAAAAGCCTTAAGGATATAGGCTAATGTGACAGAAAGATTGACTCCATGTAATTTTGCAGTTTTAAATATTGTACTCAAAAATATTGTTTATTTTTATATCTCTCATTGCTCAACAGCCTACCTGTAGGCTATATTCATTGACATATTAATGAAACCTGGCCTCCAAATAAGGGGTCACTTTTCATAAAACTAAAATTCACCTCTTGCACATTTTCAAGGAACCAACGTACATTGTGCGCTTCTTTAATCGGATAAATGTGAACGAGCAAATGCAAAATGTTCTAATTCATTTGATCTATCCCTTTACATGCACCCGTAGTGTTGCGTCTTTTGTATGGCGACTTAATTTGCGCATGCGTGAAAATTCGCGTTTTCAGGAACTGGAACTGTGAATGAAAACAGAACAAAACTTAATTTTCCCGCGGTTTCTGAGATCCTCTCGCAGCAGTGACGACGACAGTGACAGGTACAGATATTAAAGGGTCATTTCTAAATTGTTTCCAAGTCACATGTTGGTTTTGTTTGAGAAGCACATCTATCTATATTAAAGCAGTAGCAGATAGATGGTAGTTTCTTTAATGCCTAACGTTGTGTTAAAACTCTCAGATTTAGATGGCTTAAATCAGTAATCGGTCAGAAGACAGTTCTTCTCTTTTGTTGTTGTCAGTTGCCTGTTGTTTGATATTTATTTATGAATGAAAATTCTAAACTTCTTCCAAAATCGAATATAAAAGCCACTGAAAAGCTATATTTTAGAAATGACTTTCTGGCTGTTTCATCAGTAGCAATTGCTCACTTCCTGCAACTTATTTCAAATCTTGCCCCAATATATATTTTGATAACAAGTGACTTTACAACAAGCATAGAAGTAACTGTTTTAGCTGCATTATATCATGTATTATCCCCTTTTTCCTGAACAGTCAATAGGTGTTGCCATTACTTTTTTTCATGTCCGGTTTTATTGAAATACACCATGAGCCAGAAGAATCTACAATGCACAACAGATAAATATGAACTCATATTTAATACATATGGCCTATGTAAGGTATTTATACACCACTGAAAACTAATTATGTATATTATATTGAATTTCTGTCACTAGATCCTTATAAATATTACACACTGCACCTTTAGTAGCTTTTATAAATATAGAAAAAACATTACTGGTGAGCATCTTGAGACAAAACAATGGCACTGATATATTTTTAAGGTATGTCAGTGCAAGTTTCTCTCAGTTAAAATAGCTCAAAAAGTCTGGGTAGTTTAAGGCTTGTCTGTGAAACTGGGGGACGCTTTTTTTTTTGTCCTCTCATGGCTTATTGCCTTAGTTTATTGTACAGGGAACCAGAACAGGACTCAAGATCTCATTGGCTATTACTACACATCTCTCTTTCAAAATGAACAAATCTGTTTTTCACTCATGATTTCTCTCATGTCCTCCACTCCTCCCTCACTCACATCGACAGCAAAAGTGGGAACTACGTAAGACTGCTATTTATTGACTATAGCTCAGCCTTTAACACCATAGTTCCCACCAAGCTAACCTCCAAACTCCTGGATCTCGGCCTGAATCCTTCTCTCTGCCACTGGATTGAGGACTTCCTCACTGGCAGGCCTCAGGTGGTGAGAATAGGCCAGTCCACCTCCACCTCCATCACCCTGAGTGTGGGAGCTCCACAGGGCTGTGTCCTGAGCCCCCTGCTCTACTCTCTCTACACGCATGACTGTTTGTCCACACACAGCTCCACCTCTATCATCAAATTTGCTGATGATACTGTTGTCCTGGGCCTCATTTCCAACAACAATGAGACGGCATACTTGGACGAGGTGGAGCATCTAACATCATGGTGCCAGGACAACTGTCTCTCTCTGAATGTTGGCAAGACCAAAGAAATGATTGTGGACTTCAGGAAGAGACAGCAACGGACATACTCCCCCTCATGATCAGCGGGTCACCAGTAGAGAGAGTGAGCAGCTTCAAGTACCTGGGAGTAAACATCTCCGAGGACCTGACCTGGACTGCTCACATTCAGACACAGGTGAAAAAGCCAGGCAAAGACTGTACCACCTGCGCCAGCTGAGGAAATTCAGGGTTTCACCAGCTATCCTGAAAACTTTCTATTTAGGGCGATAGAAAGTGTTTTAACTCAGTGCATCACAGCGTGGTATGGGAACAGCACCAGTCATGACCGCAAAGCCCTGCAAAGAGTAGTGCGCTTTATCCGGCGTATCTCAGGGTCAGCTCTCCGTCTCTGCAGGACGTCTACACCAAACGCTGCAAAGGTAGAGCTACCAAGATCATCAAGGACTCTAATCACCCTGCAAACCCTCATTTCACGCTGCTACCATCTGGTAAGCGCTTCCGAAGCCTGATGGCCAAAACTGAGAGACTCAGGAGGAGCTTCTTCCCCAGGCCATCAGACTCCTGAACTCAGTCACTTAACATCACGTGACTTCACTTCAGGATAAACATCGATACACTGACATTGCACTGCACTTTCTGTTCTCGTTGTTACTGTGTAACAACCTGTCATAAACCTGTTTGCACATTATACTCTTTATACATTTGTTAACCACATATTTATAAGTCTACAGTTTACTCACTGCAAAGTCTACTTCAATTATTTTATTCCACTTTATCCTTATTTGTTACCTTTTTTCTCTTGACTTGATTATTTATAATTCTACAGATATAGACATATATATATATATATATATATATATATATATATATATATATATATATATATATATATATATATATATATATATATATATATATAGAGTACTTTTTTTATATCCTATTTCTATTATAATTTCTTCCTTGTGTTTTTAACTGTGAATTTGCACTGTCCATGGAGCGGACCTGTTTACATTTCACTGCCGGTTGTATATTCTGTATATAACTGTGTATGTGACAAATAAAACTCTTGAATCTTGATTTTGGTCATCTGTGTTAAACACACATACACAGTCATACAGGTTCACTCTGACATGAGTAATCTTATCTGAGCTGAACGTTCTAAACACTCCTGATGGCTCAGATAAGAAAGTAAAACACACTGAGACCTTCACACACTAAACACTCCTGATGCACACAGCCACACGTGGCTGTTTTAAGGCTTGTGTTCAGAGTTAGTTACTGTGTGTGTGTGTGAGTTAGTGAGTGAGTGAGTGAGTGAGTGTGTGTGTGTGTGTGTGTGTGTGTGTGTGTGTGTGTGTGTGTGTGTGTGTGTGTGTGTGTGTTGTGTGTGTGTTTGTACGTGATTTAGAGCATTTGAAATAATCTGTGTAACGGGCTCAAGGTTTTGAGGGTCTTGGGGTGAAACATTTACGTCATTGCTTCATAGATCTCAGGGCCGGGGCAATGCCTAATACCACACTCACTAACACATAATTGCCACATACCCATCTATCTATCTATCTATCTATCTATCTATCTATCTATCTATCTATCTATCTATCTATCTATCTATCTATCTATCTATCTATCTATCTATCTATCTATCTATCTATCTATCTATCTATCTATCCATCCATCCATCCATCCATCCATCCATCCATCCATCCATCCATCCATCCATCCATCCATCCATCCATCCATCCATCCATCCATCCATCCATCGAAACATTCTAATTTATTTAAGGACATTTCTGCTATATTGTAAACAATATATAATACACAGTTATATATATATATATATATATATATATATATATATATATATATATATATATTATACAGTAATATATTAGATATTTCATATTATATTTTAAATAACTTTCATTAAAAAAATGTATGACAGGAGACAGCGGAGTCTAGGCAGAGGAACTGACTGATGTTCGAAGAGGACATGGGAGAGGGAGAGATGCAGGAGAACTGGAACTGGACAGGACCAGCGGGGACATGAGACATCTTACATACAGGGTAACATACTCTTCAAACAAATCATTAAATAGTTCAGAGGCAAGCGGCAACTCACCCTCAATGGCTGGAGTGTGGGCAGGGCTCCTTTCCATCCCCTCAAACTCCACAAGGACTCCCACAATAACAGATGACACACCTGGTCAGACATCTTGTGAGGCTCAGGCTCCAGGGCGATGGCTTGCCCCATCATATTCTCCAGCATGGGCTCATGCATCGTGGCAGGCTTCGTCAAGATGGGCAGAGGATCACCAATTCCCCCAATGCTGCGGGCAAAAATACTGGAGCAATATCAGAAAGGAGTTTCTCAGAGAAAAACTACAAAGAGTTTGAAGTTCTCATCATCTACAGGGCATAATATCATCCAAAGATTCAGAGAATCTGGAACAATCTCTGTGCGTAAGGGTCAGGGCCGGAAAACCATACTGGATGCCCGTGATCTTCAGGCCCTTAGACGACACTGCATCACATACAGGAATACTGGAAGATGCGACAAAGAAGACCTACGACAGTTGAGCAACTAGAAGCCTGTATTAGACAAGAATGGGACAACATTCCTATTCCTAAACTTGAGCAACTTGTCTCCTCAGTCCCCAGACGTTTGCAGGCTGTTATAAAAATAAGAGGGAATGCCACACAGTGGGAAACATGGCCTTGTCCCAACTTTTTTGAGATGTGTTGATGCCATGAAACTTAAAATCAACTTATTTTCCCTTAAAATTATAAATTTTCTAAGTTTAAACATTTGATATGTCATCTATGTTGTATTCTGAATAAAATATTGAAATTTGAAACTTCATTCTGCATTCACAATTTGTACAGTGTCCCAACTTTTTTGGAATCGGGTTTGTATATTTGACATTTTTAACCCTCCATGGATCCCATAACACATTCACTATCATTCATTCTACTATCGTTAATTACCTTAATTGTGTGGAAATCTCTAAATGAGCTGGCTTTGTTCAAAATAGTGTGTGTGAATTAACCTGACATTAGGTTACATCAACAAAACCATGTAATTTTTAAAGGTCAGATTGAGTCTGAATATTTTTTTTTTTTTTTTGTAAACAAAGACTATTTTACCATTCTGTGAGCATAAAATGCTTTCAATTTATATGACACATACATGATGAAGTGATAAGATCCTGCTGTTATAGACCTCATGTACTTAACACACTTGACATGTGTAAGTGTGTATATTTGAGGTGCAATCTTCAGAAGTGTGGTGTAGAGAAAATGTGTATGGGTGAAGGACAGATAAGAATAGAGAACACCATGATCGCACACACACACATATTTAGTTGATCCTGGAACAACATTTCTGTCTGAAAATGTAGCCCTAACCATATTCCTACCTCTAAACCTAACCCTACCCATAAATTATCCCTAAAGTCAAAGGGGAATTATATGAGAATAACACGTAGAAGCTCCTAACCCTTGCTGTAAGACATAAACTATAGGGTTAGGGTTAGTCTGATTGGTTGGGCTAGTCTGATTGGTTGATTGGAATGTTGTTCCAGGATCAACAAAGATGTTGCACTTGGTGAAATCATGTTCACCCACACACACCCTCGTTGTATACACTGCAACACAATTACACTTCGGCAAGAGTGTTGAGTATGTTATTGATCAATGTGTACATGAATAGGAATCATTTTTATATAAACTGTCAATTTCCTAATCTCACTTTTAGCGGGGTGCACTAAGTGTGACCAGTGTGGAAGCAAATACTTCTTTGGGCCTTTCCCCCCCTTAATTCTCATTCTTTTTCTTTTCTTCATCTATTCATCTTTTATCCTGCAATATCATTTTAATTCAACTTTAGTTGAATCATGTCGGTGGAAAGGCCACGAAGGTCAAAGACTACAAAGGCTCTTTTGAATCTCTCTTTATTCCTCTTTTTCTCCTCTCTTTTAAAAATAAAATCAGGTGCGATGTTCAGGTCTTATGTGAACTAGAAGTGACAACTCCATTGGACGTTCGGGATTTCGACCTTGTCAGAGTTCTTTTGTTGGGGCGCACAAAGTCTCTGTTTTTTTGTTGTTTTTTTTTTCCCCTTAAAGGGTTGTTTAAATTTTCCGGAACAATATTTTGATGGACAGACTGTACTACAGATAAAAATATCTATAGGAGATAAACATCCATCATGTCAATGAATGGGAACCATGTGTCGTGCATGACAGAAAAAAAACAAACAATTCTTTTGGCTTTTATTAATATTTTTCAGACTGTCACTGCTTTAAGTGGTGGTGTTTTAAATAGATCCTTTTTAATGTGATTATGATCCAAATGTAATTTTTATATATATATATATATATATATATATATATATATATATATATATATATATAGAATACACACACACATATTTTTATAATTACATTTGTATGCACTAAACACTATAGTAAAGTAAACTATGCCAAAGCTTTTTGGTTCTGTGGTATCAAATGTTTGAGTGTGGATAATATTTATATATTAAATTATAATAATGTGCCAAACACAATAATAATGTTTATATGCTAATAAAATAATATATAAAATATACATATTTTTAACAATTAAATATTTATTCTAATAATATAATCAAATTAATATAATCAAATGTTTTTTTTTGCTATTTATTTATTAAAGGATATCAGTATTCACAGTATGTACACCAGGGATTTTCTTTTTTTCTTGGCTATTTTTGTTTTTCATCTGCGGGGAGGGGGTATATTTTGGCTGACAAACGGAAGTCAAGAAAAGGGAAACAAAGCGAAAGAATGGCAGGCCTAATTGAAACAATTAGTCCTGCAGTCAGATTCATGCGATTATTTCTATCAAACGGTGACATATGACCTATGCTTTAGTTCGGATGTTGTTCTGGCACTCACCCACTGATCTGTGCTACTCAAATGTTTCCTGAAGTGTATTAATTAATATGCTAATGAGAAATTAAAGTGTGCCCGTCAGCTATTGTATTTATTGTTCCAAGTGTCTTTGATGGAGAACGAGAGAGCGCTCGCGAGAGAGAGGTCTTCAGCACCTCTGCGCGTTCTTTCGTGTTCGTTATTGATTAAGTAGCACAATGACTGATGGGAAATGCGCCATATGGAGACACTCGTGTGCTGGAGTCACAGAAAGAAAGGTGTGTGTGTGTGTGTGTGTGTGTGTGTGTGTGCGCGCGTGCGTGCGGTTAGAATAGCAACCAATGCCGATTGCTTCATTAAAATAAATAGGACACTTAAATATTTCAAGTTATTAATTGAGGTTGGCTGTTCGTGACGATTGTGCGGAACGGTTTGATCAGTGTGAAAACATGCAAATATGCGGTCTGCGTGTAGACATGATTCAAGGGACATGTTATCTTTTGATAATTAAATATGTAAATAAAATGTGGAGAAATAAGGGACATTCTCTACTTTTCTGACACCACTAATAATATTTCATTAAAAAAACATTTACTACGTTTAAATCAAAATGTTCTAACTGTGACTTTATTGCGTTTGACATTCAGGAAAAACATTATATATATATATATATAATAATGAAACAAAAAAGGATATGCATCCTTATAACCTTATAATGGGTAGCCTCTCTCTCTCTCTCTCTCTCTCGTTTTATTTTATTGTTTGAATGCGGATGTAATCTGAGGTCGTCTGTGGCTTTATACTGCGAAAGAAACATTTATTGGGATTTATTAACCGATTATGATTGTGATGAGGATGATGATGATGATGATGATGATGATGATGATGATGATGATGATGATGATGATGATGATGATAAAAAGCATTTTAATCAACTGGTAAAGCGTAAAATTATGAACAGGATCCATCAGAAAATTGTGTTTTAAATGTTTGTTTGTTTTGTCTGCATTAAATCTCAACGATTGCATGACGGGTCATGTAAATGGACATTAATAATGGACAACTTTGATTTAAGAATTGAATGTTTTTTAAGAACTGCTCACTGAACAGATCTTTGAGGAAACCAAAATTGTTCTTCCGCCATCGCTGCTAATTTATTCTTTTTATTTATTTATTTTTAAAAGCCCTGTTGGAACATATTTTTAAGAGCAATCATTTACTCAAAATCATGGCCTTTTTTTTTTTTTTTTTTTTTTTTTTTCTTTTTGACCATTTATAAGTGTGCTAATGTTATTTATGAATAATGATTAATAATGAATAAATGTGAGGTTGCATTAAGAAGCAACACGTATGTCAAAGCATAATCATAACAACAAAAATAATGCCAGATTTAAGTTTGGCTTCATATAAGAGTTAATGGTAATGATCGGGAATTATTTGAACTCAGATGTTTTCCTGTCTCCTCCCCATCGTCAGGACCTGTTGCAGATAGGCGCTTCTTCCTGTCGCTCATTGACTCCTTTCTGTATGTGTGTGCGTGTGCGTGTGCGCGAATATGAGGGCATGTCTGCCGTGTGAACGCACGAGGCCAAACACTAATAAAGAGCTGCTGCCCTCGCGCTGTCCTCGCAGACATCACACAGGGTTTTACCGGGGAAACACGCTCGAGTGAACCGGCCGGATCGCGCGGGTGTCGCGGCTCCAGTGATTTCATTCCTCGCGCAGAGACGAGCAGCACTGAAGCGCCGCGGAGGAGCAGGACAGAGTCACTGACAGGTAACGGAGAGTTCACTTCACCGTCACATGCTTTCGTTTCGTTGATTCGCACACATTTGCATTCATTGATTATTCTATATGCAAACTAAAATTTTTATATCACGCAATCATGTTTATGACAACACCTGTATATTGATATTTTACAAAAATGAATTAAATGTATTAAATGATACCGATGTAATATTTTCTCATTCATTTAATGTGATGTGATTTTATAAACATTTACCTTAAAAAAAATCAGGCAATGCCATTATGTTAAAATGTCAAATATAATGAAATATGTGACCCTGGAGCACAAAAGCAGTCATAAGTCGAACGGGAATATTTGTGGCAATAGCCAACAATACATTGTATCGGTCAGAAATGATAGAATTTTCTTTTATGCCAAAATCATTAGGATATTAGGCTATAGTAAAGCTCATGCTCTATGAAGATATGTTGTACATTTTCTACCGTAAATATATCAAAAATGTATTATTAGCCTAGTAGTAATATGCATTTAGATTTTTATTTAGAATTTTTTTTTTTTTTTTTTTTTTTGCACCTTTAAATTTCAGATTTTCAAATAGTTGTATCTCGTCCAAATTTAAAAAAAAAAAATGGACCCTTATGAGTGGTTTTGTGGTCCATGGTCACGTATTTAAATGCACTTAGAATTATCAATGAAAGGAAATGCTTTTCTTTTGATATCACTTTAAAATAAAGGTTCCAATTAGAACCCACAAAGGTTTTACAGTCTGGTGCATCAATATTGTTTAAATGATTCCATCCAGAGTTCCATGGGAAACCGTCGATGTTCTGGTCCAGAGATGAACAGTGTAATGTAAAAATTTTAATTTCCAAAGAACCACATAACAACGTTTGTGGTAAGAAGCTGCTTTGCTGGACCGCTGAAAGACTCAGCTTCAGCAGTGTGTGTTTAATTGTGTGTGTGCGCAGGCGCTCGGCGGGGCGGGATGGACTACAGTTATGATACGGACCTGGAAGAGTTGTGTCCGGTGTGTGGGGATAAAGTTTCTGGCTATCATTATGGTTTATTAACCTGCGAGAGCTGCAAGGTATTAAATCAGCCGAAACAGGCAGTTTAAATCTACTGTGACCTCAAATGTAATTTATGTCATGCCATGGTTTTAGTCAAGAAATAATCATTTGTTTAATCTAAATATTTAATTTAATATATTTATATTTTTAAGGGTCAAATGCAGTTTATTTTTTTTTACATTGTATCAAATATTAGATTTTTTTTCATTATTATGTTTTTAATATTGTTTCCGTGACTGCGAATTAATAATGTATTTGATCATTTTAAAGCTACCAAGACAATTTATCTAGAATTGCATTTTTAAATATATATTATATTTTTTACCGTTGACGAATCGTAACAACATTTCCCCCCCATTTTAAAGGGTTTCTTTAAGAGGACCGTACAGAATAACAAACGGTACACATGTGCAGAGAGTCAAGACTGTAAGATTGATAAAACCCAGAGGAAACGGTGTCCATTCTGCCGCTTCCAGAAATGTCTCAACGTCGGGATGCGACTGGAGGGTGAGCGGAACGGCATAAGTCTCATATTTCATTCCAAATTTAGTTCAGTGCATCTGAAATGTATAAAGGATATTTTGGAGTGATTACATTTGTAAATAATTTCGTATAAAAATGATTTTTATTAAATGGCTTACTATCTTCTTATTTGTATTATCGTTTTATTACTAAAATATAGCCTGCATGTATATATGTTATACCCATATAGGCTAGATAAAGACAGTCTTGTGACAGAATCCACATATTTCCTTATTTAAAAAAAACGACTGAAAAGAACTATTCAGGTAGGCTAATCGTGTTTTGTAAGTTGGGTTGGTCTGTTTAACGAATAATGCAATATTGCATTAAAGCCGGTTGATTCGTTTCAGACGTAAATGGAGAATCAGAGAAAAGACAAGAAAAAAATTAACAGTGAGAGAAAAAAAAAGAAAGAAAAAAAATGCAGAGCTTCTTGCAAGGTCGCTGTTATCTGCAGGCACCTTTGCGTTACCGGCTGCGCGCGCGTCGCTTCTGGATCAAGGTTAAGTATTAATTTAAGTGCGGCTCTATTATAATCAGTCTGGTATCAGGTATTTTTAACTAGTTCGTGAGTTAATAGAAGGACGAATTTTAGAGAAACGAACAAGAAGCATTCAACTTCTAAAAATAAAGATTCCAATTAGAACCAAAAACGTTTTACGTCATAGAAGAACATTTTAGAGTTCAACACATACATTTATTATTTTATTATTTATTATCTATTTATATAAAAACAACTATAGTTTAACCAGCATATATATATATATATATATATATATATATATATATATATATATATAAATTATTACACATACCACATAAATTTAATACAGAACATGTTTCGTACTGTTTTTATTTGATATTATTTTGTATAAAACCTTTTAGATTAATTATAATATTAATACTTAAAACTGTTACAGTTTTAGGTCATAGAAGAACAGTTTATAGTTCAATAAATATATATTATTCTTTTATTTATTTATCTATTTACATAGAAAACAACTACAGTATACTATATATATATATATATATATATATATATATATATATATATATATATATATATATATATATATATATATATATATATATATATATAAATTACACACACACCACATAGATTTAATACAGAATTTAATTCAATTAATGTTTCATATATTATTTTGTATAAAACCTTTACTTAGATGAATTATAATATCAGTATTTTTACAATACTATTAAATATGAGTATTATAATACAAATGAACATTAATCATGACATGCAATGTAATATGGTATTGTTTGTGCTCACAGCTGTCCGTGCTGACAGGATGCGAGGAGGGCGCAATAAATTCGGCCCCATGTACAAACGAGACCGGGCGTTGAAGCAGCAGAAGAAAGCTCTCATCCGGGCGAGTGGCTTAAAGATGGAAGCCACGCCCCCTTTGATGTCATCACCGCAGTCTGACTACAGCTTCAGCACGGCTCTCTCCATTCCAGCTCAAAAAAACACCCACCCGAACATCGGCACCCCGGTGGCCCCCACCGATTATGAACGCAGCCTGTACGCATCCAGTTCCCTGAGCTTATCCGTCCCCATCCCGGCCCACACCCCTCTGCCAGCACAGTACCCGTATCCAAACCTACCCGGCCGTGCCATCAAGTCTGAGTATCCCGACCACTACACAAGCTCAGAGCACTACACCAGCGCCAGCTCCCCAGAATCGGTTCCGGGCTACACGTACATGGATCAGACGCGAGTGTCGACCAGCCCACCGCTGGCCCCGCCGGGCTTGACGGTGCCGCCGTTGGTTCAGGAGTTTGTTCGCTGCGAGCAAGATGAGCTGCAGGTGCAAAGCAAGATAAGCGCTCACCTGGCCCACCTGCAGCAGGAACAGAACTCTCGGAGTGCGGCGGCCAATCAGGAACAGAACACACGCTTCGCAGCCAAACAGGAACGACTCAGCACCTTTGGCCTGATGTGCCACATGGCCGATCAGACGCTCTTCTCCATCGTGGAATGGGCACGTAGCTGCATCTTCTTTAAGGAGCTCAAGGTGAGTGTGAACGCAGCCGAAACCAAATTATAATCTGAATTACAGAGGATTGAAAGTAATGCACACCTCATCAGCACACACACACACAATAATGTTTGCATGAACAGAGCGGATGCTGTCAGCATGATGAGATGATGCTGACACGGATGAGCAGGGTGTGAACGTGTGTGTGTGTGTGTGTGTGTGTGTGTGTGTGTGTGTGTGTGTGTGTGTTTCCAGATAAACAGTCACGGCCTGCTGTGTTTGTTCTGGCTTGCTGTCACATTTATAATGGCAGTGATGCCTGATGTGATTCTATCAACAGGAAAGCATTCGAGGAAAGTATTCTGGTTGTTCTTGTTGTAGGCCGTTTTAAAAAGACCAAATACGTGGTTTTGAATGATAAATTATGCAGTTAACAGGAAACATTGGATTGTATGATGGTTTGAGCCGGTGTTGATGGGAAAGACTGAATATATTAGACTGAATTAAGATAATAATCACTGTTGTGTGCATATTTATACCATTCAAATGTTTGGGGTCGGTAAGATTTTTTTATGTTTTTGAAAAGTCCACCAACACTGTAAAAAAAAAAAAAAAAAAAAAGGTTGCTATGTAATTTTTAAGTACAATCAACTTGGATGATTAAGTAATTTCAACTTAAATGACATTAAACTGACTAAATCAGTCGAATCTTGTATAACTTAAAAAAGTTGAACCTATTTTGATGAGTTGCTGACAAATGCTGTCATAACTTATTGATCATATAATTTTTTACAGTAAAGGCTGGATTTATTTGATCAAAAATACAGTAAAATCATATTATTGTGAAATATTGTTTATTACATTTAAAATAACTGTTTGCTATTTGAATGTATTTTAAAATGTAATTTATTCCAGTCTTCATTGTCACACGATCCTTCAGAAATCGTTCTGATATGCTGATTTACTGCTCAAGAAACATTATTGAGTTATTATCAATGTTGAAAACAGTTGTGCTGCACAATATTTTTGTGGAAACCATGATACAGTTTTTGCAGGATTCTTTGATGAATAGAAAGAACAGCATTAACTGAA
>JAGHMJ010002615.1:865000-880000 GCA_018749465.1 Paracanthobrama guichenoti
AAGGATATTCAAACCCGAGCCATCAAACTGACATCATCTGAGAAGGAACGCCATTCCAGACCGGAAGTTACTTTTCAGATTTTGATTAAAGATTACCATGACAAACAATTTTTTTTGCACAGATTAATTGTTCACCCTAAGACCTGTAATGTGTGTAAGGTCAATTTTGATTTAATGAGGACTTTAAACATATGGTACAGTGAAATATTTCTGTACCTCAAACTCTTGCAGAGGAACTTTCTGTTCCAGCAGGCCTCTCATCATACGGACTATAGTGTTGAGGTTAGTGGATGTGTAATGACCATCAGGAACCACTTTAACCAGCGGAAGGGACGTCAGCTCATCCTCAGTAACAATGGGTCCATCTGAGAAAGAGAGCGATAAAATATTACATTTAGGTAAGTATTACAGTGAGACAAACTGATTGCATGAACAATAAGAAAATGATCCATTTCCCAGTGAGAAACGGTGGTTTCAACAGCAAAACAGGTTGCTGCTGACTGACCTTCAATAAATTTAGAGTTGATGTTCTCGATTGGCAGCTCATCACTCCCCCATGTGATCTCATCTTCATCCAGCTGGCCTGACGATGACTGCAGGGCACTACGATTTGATCATAACAAACGTGTTAGATTTAGGAGAATTTAGGAGGATATAGTTGTTAGTTTCAGTCATTCCAGTAGCTCAAACAGTAGAGCATGACATGATAAAGCATAGCATGTATGTGTGAAAGAATATGCAGTAAAATAAGTAATATTGTGAAAATACTATTACAATTTAAAGGTCCCATAAAATGAGTTGAAACAATATTTTTAAATTGTTTTCGGATATCTACACAGAGGGTATGTGACTTATTTAAGGGCAAACATAGTCCAGATACAGTTTTACAGGTCCATTTACAACCCTAGAAATTGTCCCTAGAATGAAATGGTCTGTTTTGCCTTATTTGGAAGCGTCATGAATAATAATGATGAGCTCTGCTCTGATAGGCTCATTTCAGTAGCTCACACAAGTGCAGTTATTCAGCTAACACAATCTCAAACAGCACAAGCGGCTCAGTGAGTCGTGACAGGACACAACACAGACCGACTGAATGACACTTTAAGCAGAAAATCTCAAATGGAGATTGCTGAAATGCAGCTTACTTGTTTATTGGTGTTTTCAGATCATCCGCGCATGAGAGAGAGCGCTCACGTGCACATGGTTGCCAGATTGCACGTTTAAGTAAAACACCAGATAGAATACGTGTTCTTTTAACAGAAAAGCTCTGATTGGGGGATTTAAATGACTGAAATCTGGCAACCGTAAGCATGAACGCTTGAACGCTCCTCTTTTTTCCTCCTGACAAAACCAAAGAGTGCTTTTTGTTCAAGTTTATATTTTTTAAACTATATTGCATGTTTATATAGTCATAATAATCGTTTAAGAACGTTTGTCGTCTCGTTTTGTCTTAGTCATGGAAAAAGAGGTTGTCAATGAACATTTATCGTCATATTTTCGTTAATGAAATTGACACTAGTCAGAGAAAAACTAACAACTTTGAATTCAATTGGTGCGGTATCTGGTTATAGATAAACATCACCCATGCCTCTTGACAGTTCTGTTCTGTGAGAAGGCTATGAAAAGTGCTCACATCCCCTGCACAGCTGGAACATCACATTTATATCCATGATCTGCTATATTTCACTATATTGTCACTATATTTGAATGTTTTTAAAAACGTAATTTATTCTTGTGATGGCTGAATTTGAATCATTCATTAATCCGACGATCCTTCAGAAATTATTCTAATATGCAATATGTTTTATCAATAATTATTATTGCCAGTTCTATTATTATTGCAGCTTAATATTTTTGTGAGTGTTGTGATGCATGTATTCATGATTCTTTGATGAATAGAAAAACTTTGATATAGAAATCTTTTGTAACTTTATTGGGATTGTTACTGTCTTTTTGACCAACTTAATGCATCCTTGCTGAATAAAAGTATTGATTTCTTAAAAAAAAAAAATAGTTTGAAGAGTAGTGCACATCAAACAGCTTTTAATCTACACTATATTGTAACTATAAAGAGCTTAAATAGTCTAGATTCAGTCATGTTTACCGAATAGAAAGTGTTTGTATGAGAAGTCTTTTTCAGAAAATGGCTGCGTAGTTCAATATTTGATGTTGCTTAATAAAAACTTATAATTCATGTTGATTTATAGGTTTGCACTGCATTTTTAACTATATTTTCTGAGTCCTATGAACATTGTTAAAATAGTTTTCATCATCTTCACCTGTCGTTCAGTGGGGCATCAACATTTTCTTCCTTCCACTCAACCTTCCGAGACGTCTGAAGACAGAAGAACATGATTATTTATCTGAACCAATACAATTGCCTCAAAGTCTATTGTTATTAGATCAGATATTATGACCTATGTTTGACTGCTGTAAAATTGCAGATATTCAAAGTTTAATTACAGATGGCCGTACCTCTGGGGAGTCTTCGGGCAGAGACGAGCCATCACAGTCTGTGTCCTCTGATAGGTCACCGCTTCCTTCTGTTCCCTTGCCTTTCTCTAGAGAACCTGTGTCATAGTCTAGAACACGCACACAGAGTGAAATTCAGATGAAACATCTGCCAGAATGATGCGTCTCATGTGGGATTCTTATAAAAAATGAAAACCATAAAAAAGTCTGCTATTTGAAATAAAAATTTAAATAATACAATTTAAGCCAATTCAAAATATATTCAATACTAAAATAACATTGGTCATGTGATCTTTATTGTACCTATCGGAGGGAGGGGAGGTGAATTGATGCTCTTGCTTTGCTCTGATGGCGTCTGGAGTTTTGTTTTCACGCCGCTGTCCTCACTCACATCTGAAGCGTCACACAACAATTACAGATTAGATTAAGCCAGGATTAGGCCTTAATTTAATTACAAATGTGCCTTAGAAATAAACATTACTGGTGTGCATCTTGAGACAAAACAATGGCAGTGACATTTTAAGATCTGTCAGTGCAAGTTGCAAAACAGCTCAAACATGCATTTTATAGTCTGGGACTAATCTTAAAGGTGCAGTGTGTAATATTTATGAGGATCTATTGACAGAGGCAATATAATGTTTTCAGTGGTGTATAAAGACCTTACATAATGAACCGTTATGTTTTTATTACCTTAGAATGAGCCATTTCTATCTACATACACCGCAGGTCCCTTTACAGTGAAATCGCCATTTTGTGCCGTCATGTTTCTACAGTAGCCCTAAATGGACAAACTTCTCCACAGAGCGCTAGCTAATCTCTGCTGTTTCAGACGATGACATCTTTGTCCTGTGTCGGCCACCGTAGCTTCTCTATGTGCTTTGAAAGGGAGGGGTGAGCGGTGGGCGGTTGCAGTTCACAACCTCACCACTAGATGCCACTAAAATTTACACACTGCACCTTTAAGCCTTGTCTGTGAAACTGGGGTAGAAAACAAATGTATCAATTCATTATTTATAACAAGAAATATTAAATAAATATGCTATGTTTTTTCTATTTAAATTGAAAAAATCTGTATATTCATTAAAAAACATTGACAAACATAAAAATGTATTATTATTTATAATAATACATATTAAATATGTTGTTTTTATATATGACTATTTAAATAAATACATTCTATTGAACAAAAAAATAGATAAACACAACCTGTTCCGGCATTCATTCATTCTACTTTATGAAATAACTATGAGGTTGTTAACTTGCAGGCTGTACCGTTGTTGCCATTAACACCATTGGATTTGACAGGCAGAAAGCCCAGGTACGTGTTGGGCATTTGGTCAGGTGGGCGGGAGACGATAAGGTGCACCAAGCCTTTAGATTTACGGATGGTGGTGACGGCTTTAGAGTGAGACACACCGATCATCAGATCCTCATTGACCTGTACACAAACGCAACCAACAAAACTGTCTTTTGGAAGAGCAATTTAAAAATGCAGCTTGGTGTGGTGTGAAGTGTAAAAACACTGGTTATATACCTTGAGTAAACGATCGCCAACTTGCAACGTGCCCACGGTGTCTGCGGTGCCTCCAGGGGTGATGGACTTCACAAAAATACCCCTTTCTCCACCAATCACAGAAAAGCCCAGGCCTCCTGCTGGCGGCTTCTCCAACTGCAGCTTCACAATCTGTTCCTGTAAACATTTTAGACATGAAAAGAGAAAATAAAGAAGGCAGAATGAATGAGATGAGGAAGAACTGGTGAAAAGAAAAAGTCAAAAAGACAATGAAGCACAATTACAGTGAATTCAGTGATAGAAGAAGTCTCAATGTTAGCCATTCACGGAACAGGTTTCCTGAAAATCGAGTCAAATTCCTCTCAGCAGTTCCTCTTGTAACGAACAGACCGCAGAAATCTGACCTGTCTTTATGACCTACCTCAGTTTAAATTTCAGGCTGTTTGTGTCCCGTCTCACACGCCACAAAACAGCACCCATGCTATAATATCATGCCTGAGAAGTTTCTGTTTCTGAAGTCGGTCTATTTAGTGATAAAATATTTAGCCAGAGCAGCACCGATCAATATTAGGTAATAGTTTACCAGAAGTTCGACAGGTTCTTACCTCTGCAGGACAGATACTGGATAGGGCCTCTAATTCATTACGATCGTTGCTATGGAGATAACCTATGATACAAAGAGAGAGAGCGCAAGAGAGAAATGAGGTCACTGTGTAAATTACTCGGCTTACAACCAGAAGAGTGTCTACTAACGAGCATCAGAATGCCATCAGTCAAAAGAAAAATAAACAGTTGATACCATTCATTTAAGCAATAAGCCACACAAGATCATGTGTAATATAATATAATATAATATAATATATAATATAATATAATATAATGACCAATCAGAATTCAGTATGCAAATAGTATGATGACATCTTCAGTGTGGGTTACATTATGCCAACATTATCAGTCAACATAATGTTTAATACATTTTTTAAATAAATTTTACAAACTCAAAATTTCTTTACAAATTAATTTCTTGTATAAAATACTGGCATATTTTAATAGATTTAATAGCATCATTACTACATTACCATTCACAAGTTTGGGGTAAGCACCAAACAATAATATAATCATTTTGTTCAGCAAGGATTAAATTGATTAAAAAAAAAAAAAAATTATATTATTTTCTATTTTAATTTTTTTTTAAATGTTTTTTCTTTCTTTTTATCAAGGTATCCTTTCCTTTCCACAAAAAAATATGAAGCAGCACAACTGTTTTCAACATTGATAATAATAATAAATGTTTCTTGAGCACCAAATCAGCATATTAGAATGATTTCTGAAGGATCATGTGACGCTGAAGACTGGAGGAATGATGATGAAAATTCAGCTTTGATCACAGGAATAAATTAGGTTTGAAAAATGTAAAAAAAAAAAAAAAAAAAAAAAAAAACTGTTCTTTTATATTATAATAATATTTCACAATGTTACTGTTTTTACTGTATTTTGTATCAAATAAATGAAGCCTTGGTGAGCATTTAAGTCTTTTAAATCATACTGACCTCAAACTAAACATTTATGAACATTGTTGAACAAACTATTGAACTATATGCTAGTTTATTTCCCACTACACTTACCGTTCATACTCTGAGAGACTTTAGAACTGATGTTATTGTTCAGTAATGAAATCTCCTCCTCACCCGGAAAAACAGGCTTCCCATCCCTACAGAAACATAGTTAGATAGTGGCATCCATCCAGAACTATCACAGTATTTCTCACAACACCTGACAAACAAGTCCACCAACTGTATATTCCCAACAGCTGAATAATCCTTTTTGCATATTTGAATGAACTTCGAAGTGTTTTTCATGAACATGAAGTGGTCATTGCAAATCGTGTTGTGTGAGTAACTCACCTGGTGGCTTTGAGACTAAGATTCCTCAGTGACAGCTGCAGGAGTCTGCGGCTCTCGCTCAAGGTCAGATCCTGTGTCGGAGCACCGTTGATGTAATGTATGATATCCAAGTGTCTCAAACTGCCTTCCGCCGAGGCTACGGATCCTGGGATGATGTCCTTCACGTACAGTACGCCCAACCCACTGTCACTTCCTCCGTCGAGAACCAGACCTACAAGAGGTGGCCACACACACCCAGAAAACAAACACTTTAAGCAATCCGACTGAACAAAACTCTAACACCACCTTCTTTCTTTCTTTCTTTCACTTTTTTGTCAGCAAGCTGAAATCCGACACCCTTATCTAGCTTGTTGTTGAACCCCTTGAGCTCATTTTCCAGTGAAATGCAGGTGGGCTTTGTTTATGCTGATGGATATCTGTTTTTGCATGACCCGGTAAAGCCCCCGTTGACCTCTGACAGTCAGATAACACTAATGCACCACACGAATCGTTCAAAACCAGCTAAATCTACTTGTCCAGCTGGATTCTGGGTATTTCCGAGAACACCGTTGAGGGGTAAATAGGATCAGTTACAATAGATGTTAATATTTCCATTACCTAAAGGTTCTTCGTGACACTGAAATGTGATGTCGGGAAGAAGGTGGGCCTCTATTGGTGGTTTGGGAGGTTCTAGGACACGTCCTACCACCAGGTCCACGACTTTGGGGGCGGCACGCACTAGGTTGACCACCTCGGTGTGATTCATGCCAGACACCTCAGTGTTATTCACCTAAAAACAGAGAAAGAAGAATGCATAATGTGTCAAATAAAAAAAAAATAAAAAAATGTCTATCAACTTGCAAGGTGATAGACATATATTTCACAAATGATGTCAAGAGTGATTGTTATAAAAGAGACAATTTCTTGAACAGAGATTTCATTTTCTTTGCATAGCACATTAACAAAAAATATTAAATGACAGTCAATATTATGAATGACACCATAATAAATTGCTAGTTTTGCACACTTGTGTGCGTGTTAACTTTATATGCAAGTGTACTGCAAAAAACCTACAAAATGAATCTATAGCAGACATATGAACCAGAAAATAGATTAGAATTATTGATGACACTCGTTGTCAGGCAAGTATGCACATTTGTGTCCAATAAAAGCTCTCTAGAATCAGAAAGCCCTCTTATTATTACTATAGCTAACTGCCTTGAGTTTGTGTCGCAACCATGCAGAAGTGTTTTTTTTTAGTTTTTCTTAAAACATTTATATTTATATATATATATATATATATATATATATATATATATATATATATATATATATATATATATATATATATATATATATATTTATATATTTATTGTATTTATTTATTTAAATATTTATTTATTTATTTATATATATATATATATATATATATATATATATATATATATATATATATATATATATATATATATATATATATATATATATATATATATATATATATATATATATATATATATATATATATATATATATATATATATATATATATAAATAAAACAGTTCAAATTACTCACGGTTCAGTTGACAATAGGTTTTATATCATGGTTTTAGGTCACGGTTATGGTACGGTTTGGAATGTGCTATTTTCAGGAAAAAAGGACAACTGTCAAATAAAAATAATACAAATAAAATAAACAGTGCTATTAGGCATCTAACAGTATTTTTCAGGTACGGAAATTGAATAAAGTAATCAAATGTAAATAAATAACACTGCATATAATATTCTCTGTAGAAATGAAATAAAGTTCAATCATTATTAAAGTTCTAAAATATATTCAGTCAAAAGCAGCGAGTGATTTCCTTGTCTTTTGTTGTTTGATTAACATTAAAAAACACACAGAGGAATATCAGGCTGTCACATTTTTAAGACAATGCACGGATCCAAAATACTGATACACATGCATCGCCTTTCTCGACTGTTTACGTTCTCTTAAGACATAACCTACTTTGCTGTTGCATAACCTGTTTGCTAGGATATGCCAAGACGGGCATGTTGACAATTTTTGAGTGAATTTGCAAAAGATTTGAAAGAGAATTTTCTCAATATTTGCACGCTGTCTGAGACGTGGCTTTCCATGTGCACCCTTCAGATGAGTGTACACACAAATCTTCACACAGCGTGTGTGCGCTCTCTTACATGTCTTCTTGCGCTTGAATGTTTAAATTGGCAAGGCCTAAATGAGTTTGAGACAGATTGAAGACCTGCGCTCACGCACGGTCAACACCCAGGTGATAACTGCGTAAATAACTGGTCAAACTAGAACACGCGGCACTCGCATTGAACAAAGGTTACAAAAGTCACTGTTTTGTCCACTTTTTTTTTTTTTTTTTTTTTTTTTTTTTAAATCATCACTGTTGTAACATTTTGTGAAGCCAGGATATGCATCCATCGACAGAAACATACATTAGCCAAAATGTCTGTTTTATGCATTATTTCCAACAAACCATATTATAGATACATCGTCATATTTGAGATGAACTGTGGTGCAAGTGTGGGCCGAACTGTGGGTGGAGAACGGTACGGTTAGATTTTTACAGAGAACCGCTACACCCCTAATATATAGTTCAAGATTTGCTGTTCTTTTGAACTTTCTATTTATAAAAAGAATCATGAAAAGCATCTTTCTCTGAAGGATCATGTGACACTGAAGACTGTAGTAATGGCTTCTAATGTGCTGAATGTTTTTTTTGTAATAATATTTCATAATATTACAGATTTTATAGAATTTTTTTTTTATCCAATAAATGCACCCTTGGTGAGCAGAAGAGATCCAACCAGCCCCAAAGTTTTGAACATTGCTGTATTTGAAAAGTTCAACAGAAAATATGTAAAAACAGGAAAGATAACTATAATATATTGATAATTGTTTTCTCCTTTGTAAAATGATTCAGTGATTTTTTTATTTTTATTTACTTCTATCAAGCTTTCAAAACCAGTAAACCTGCAGAACTAAATTACCAGTAAAGATACACTCATCCCTGTGCCAATAGCTGATAATATTGTGGACTGAAGATAGTCAGAGACATCGCCGATAGCTGATGTCTTTGATGATAATCAAGACGATAATAGGCTTGTTTTCCTTTTATTGTAATAAATTAATATTACTATTATTAATATTTTATCATTATTAAATCAAACTGCCCTGCCATAGTTTCAGATCCAAAAACATCACATATAGCCGGCACTTCACCAAACGCGCATGGAATGAGGATTAAAACAGACTACAAAACTACAGCCCACATCAAAATTGAAATGCAAGGTGATAGACCTATATTCACAATAGTGCTTAACAAAACATATTGACAATAGGTCTAATAATAATAATAATAATAATAATAATAATAATAATAATAATGACAACACAATAACAAATTATTATTCAATATATTATTATTAAATAATAAAAATATACACTCACCTAAAGGATTATTAGGAACACCTGTTCAATTTCAATTTCTCATTAATGCAATTATCTAATCAACCAATCACATGGCAGTTGCTTCAATGCATTTAGGGGTGTGGTCCTGGTCAAGACAATCTCCTGAACTCCAAACTGAATGTCAGAATGGGAAAGAAAGGTGATTTAAGCAATTTTGAGCGTGGCATGGTTGTTGGTGCCAGACGGGCTGGACTGAGTATTTCACAATCTGCTCAGTTACTGGGATTCTCACGCACAACCATTTCTAGGGTTTACAAAGAATGGTGTGAAAAGGGAAAAACATCCAGTATCACGGCAGTCCTGTGGGCGAAAATGCCTTGTTGATGCTAGAGGTCAGAGGAGAATGGGCCGACTGATTCAAGCTGATAGAAGAGCAACTTTGACTGAAATAACCACTTGTTACAACCGAGGTATGCAGCAAAGCATTTGTGAAGCCACAACACGCACAACCTTGAGGCGGATGGGCTACAACAGCAGAAGACCCCACCGGCTACCACTCATCTCCACTACAAATAGGAAAAAGAGGCTACAATTTGCACGAGCTCACCAACATTGGAGTGTTGAAGACTGGAAAAATGTTGCCTGGTCTGATGAGTCTCGATTTCTGTTGAGACATTCAGATGGTAGAGTCAGAATTTGGCGTAAACAGAATGAGAACATGGATCCATCATGCCTTGTTACCACTGTGCAGGCTGTGGTGGTGGTGTAATGGTGTGGGGGATGTTTTCTTGGCACACTTCAGGCCCCTTAGTTCCAATTGGGCATCGTTTAAATGCCACGGCCTACCTGAGCATTGTTTCTGACCATGTCCATCCCTTTATGACCACCATGTACCCATTCTCTGATGGCTACTTCCAGAAGGATAATGCACCATGTCACAAAGCTTGAATCATTTGAAATTGGTTTCTTGAACATGACAATGAGTTCACTGTACTAAAATGGCCCCAACAGTCACCAGATCTCAACCCAATAGAGCATCTTTGGGATGTGGTGGAACGGGAGCTTCGTGCCCTGGATGTGCATCCCACAAATCTCCATCAACTGCAAGATGCTATCCTATCAATATGGGCCAACATTTCTAAAGAATGCTTTCAGCACCTTGTTGAATCAATGCCACGTAGAATTAAGGCAGTTCTGAAGGCGAAAGGGGGTCAAACACAGTATTAGTTTGGTGTTCCTAATAATCCTTTAGGTGAGTGTATAGCTAATAACAGTCTATAATAGGTCCGCACAATCGGTCAACGATGAAAATCAAGCTTTATTTCAGCTTTATTTCAAACACCAACATAAAGAAACAACTTGTTTAACACAAAATATTGCGCATAAACCAGGCCGTTCAGATTACTAGTTAAAGGGCAATGAAATACCTTATGTCAGCAGACAATGTACGTATAGGTTTGTGGTTTGTGACTCCTTCACTGCCACCATCACTTTCTCGTGCAAAGTTTGCCCAATATTGAAGGAAAAAAAACCCTGCCATTTCGATATTTTGTTTTTCTGTGACATATTGCAATATGGAAAAAAAAAAAAAAAAAAATTCACCAGATGACTTGAATAGCTCTATCTGGAAAGAATTAATAATTCTAGAACGATTGGGGTGATTTGCAGCGGAGTGCATCTGCATAGAAAATAATAAATCACAAGCATAGATAAATACAACAGAACAAATATAAAGATGAAATCTTTTCCTAAGTCTAGGAAAATAACACTGCATAGACCTCACTGTATAAAAATTAAATATAATTCATCTTTATTACTACAAAAGTGATCTTGTTATTTGATTAATATTAATGACACAGACAGCAGTAGGTTTATTAGGCTGCTGTCACTTTAAGACCAAATGCACATCTCCAATAGAATAATACAAATCGGTTTTCTTTCTCAATATACCTTTATCACAGAGGAATTGAATACCGGAAGTGCACGTTGAAGTAGTGTGGCGATTCTTCCAGTTATGCATGTTTTCAATGTGCTGTTAACACGTCACTTAAAATAAGCATCTGGAGGATGATTTCAAAATCCGGACATTTTCAGAGACAGGAGAAGAGATAAACTGATAACTACTGTGTACAGGATTTTCCAAATTTAAAGGAATTTGTAGCTTTTAATCCAACAGATTAGCCGAGGCTCATAAACCAACGTGATTATTTCACCTCACGGTGTCAGTGCTCGTCTACATGGTGACCGCGATGCTGAAGTGTGTGTGTGAGACCTGATGAATAAGATCTGAATGAACATATTTATTCATTTGTATTAAATATTTCAGTCATTGTTCTGTAATTTTTCACTGACATTCATTTCACCGTATATGTAATTCACACATTTATGCCAGTCGCGCTGTTAACACATTACTGTTTAAGATTAATTCAATGTTTAACATCGTTAAAGGCAGTTACTGCGCATTCATTCATTCATTCATCTATTTTAATACTGCTCTCACAAAAATTAACCATGGTTTTACTACAAATAATAATAAAAAAAAAAACATGGTTATTAAACATGATATTTGCAGTAAAATCTGAGGTAAGGATGCCATGTTTAGTATTAGAGCACTGGATCGCTGCAGTAACGCCGGCAAGAAGATTCAGACATGAGTTTTGATTGTGTTGCGATGGGACCAGAAGTAGCGGTACACTACTTCACTTAACGGAAACAGGAAGTGTGATAAAGGTCTATTGTTTGTGTTCACATAAACCATATAAGCAACTGCTTACAAGGATACTTGCCGTTGCCGAGACATAATTTTGCATGCATGTGTCTGTTCAAGCAAAAATAGATGCAGAAGAGAACGGAATTTGGTATACGCAAGTTTGTTTATTCTGAAACGCAGTCAAATTATGTTTGAAAGTTTATTATTTTGATTAGTATTGGTGCTTCCATTGACATCAGTGTGTATTTTTATTTTTTTTGTACTTATGTATATTTAAATATCTGAAGCATAATAAACATTACGTGGCTGAAAAAATCTCACAGTCTGACAATCTGAAAAATGGAGAAGATCGCCCAACACAAATCCTTATTTTCATACCATTATCATGCGATCCCCTGGATGCAGGCGGCCATCTCCTTTAGCAGGGTCCTGGATAATGTCATGGATGTAGCAATTGTCGTCCGGCCCTTTGGTGAGGGTGAAACCTAAACTTCCTTTATCGGACTTCACCAGAGAGACCTTCAGCTCCACCTCCTAAAATGACACAAACCTTCCTGTTTTAATCATAGCAGAGAAGTCATAATTTTTAAAATCACATGCAGGAAATTCCATTAGAATTTCTCAAAAGAAGATAATTTCACTTACAGGGATGAACTCCTCCTCCTGGCCGTGTTCTGGCAGACAGAGGTTAACGGGGTTTGGCAGCGGTGGAGGAAGAGGGTCTGGACTGGGGCTCAGGTTCCTCCTCTCAGGAAGGGCTGGAGATGATGACAGACCAAGTGCAGAGCTTTCCAAATCACTGGATGAAGATGGCGAACAGGAAGTAGTAGAGGACAGAGACAGGAAATGGTACATTGAGCCCATTTGCATAAATCACACAACTTTTTAAAATAATAATATTATAGTCATTATACATTGTACTTTTGAGTTTTAAATTTTTTCAGTTGCATTTATCAGAATTTTTATTTAAATTAGGATAAATTCGTTTTTTTTATTACAACCAAAACTAAAAGTCCTCCTCCTAAAAGTGGACATATTTTTACATAATTATTTAATTTATTTATATTCTTATTAATTTTCTTCATTAATATAAGTTACAAAAAAAAGTAAAAATTAAAAATAAATAAAAATAAATAAAAACATTGAAACTAAGAAACAAAAGGTGAAAAAACTGATGCTACATTAAGAAAAAAATAGAATTTAAAAATGAAAACAAAAAAATTGCTTTACGGTCATTGAAACTAACAAACCGAAAAACGTATATTCAAATAAAAATAAATAAATTGAATCAAAACAAAAATATAATAAAATTATTTGAGATAGACATGGAAACTAATAAAAAAAAAAAAAAAAAATTAAAAATAATACATCAAAGAAAAAAAAGAAAATAAAGACAAAAACCCTGACAAAACTAGCATCTGTCGTCAGACTAAACACAATTAAAAAGACATCGACCTGTTCCTGTTATTTAATTCTTTTAATTTCTGCTCAAAGAGATTGCCACAGAAATTGTCAGTCAAAACAAGCCACGTCATTGTTCCTGCAGATCTCTATCACACTGCATTCAGCAGTGTAAACAAGCATTTCACTGCTGCTGGCTGCCATGATCTACAACACTTACAGAGTCACATGACACAGGCTGAGCAAAACACACCCACAGGAGAGAATTAGTGCGTCACAGCTGAACTCTGTAACCTGTGCCCAATTATATGACACAACCAAGTCGGCTTATGCAAGAGCGCTGGGGCTACGTCCTATACCCTTAAATAGGGCACTATTTGAGGGGACAGCCCTTTGTAGTGGTGTGGTATCCGAAACCATACTGGACGATTCAATCCAATAATGCACCGCAATAACGAGTGTACAACTGATGCACCCTCAACGGCTAGAGAATAATGCACTGTGAGGGACGTGCCGATTGAATTCTCAATGAAAATTAAGATAAATTAACATTTACATTACTCAACTCATCAAAATAAGTTAAGCAATTTTCAACTTTTTTTTATAAGTTATACAAGATTACAATCATTTTTGTAATTCAGTTTAAAATAATTTAGGTTGAAATTACTTATACAGCTAAGTTGATTGCACTTAATGTAAGGCATTCACTTTTTTTTTACTGTGTGCCAAGCACATATATTTGCAAAACAAATTATTTTAGGCTTATAGTTAAAGAATACATTTCTGACCTTCTGTTGACCTCCGGCCTAGACATGGATTGTCTGGGTGAGTAATATGCAGATCGTACGGTGTCGTCCATATTGGCTTCATATGGGAGTCTTTCCATGGGGGTTTGATAGACACTCCGGTCCCAGGCTTGACTGTCCTGCTCTAGGTTGGCGGGACTGAAGGCCTCCAACTCATCATTGTCCGTGCTGTCACTGTAACTGTCCCTGCGACTGGGCGACTTCATCAGCAACCTCTCCAGGGCCTCTTCCACAGGCCCTACCGACCGCTGGTGCTCCGCCTGAGGAGGGGAACTCGTCTTGGGATCAGGCTGGGGCTTGGGACGAGGTTCCTTTCGTGGAGAAGGCACGGGAGTCTGCGAAGCGTGAATTTTAGTTTTTATTTTAAAGATGTGAAATAGTCAAAAATAGGTAGTAATAGCTGAATCAGTATAGAACTACTAAAGCTGCTAAAAAATAAAAATTAGGCAGGCCACTGGAGAGTTACTGAAATCACAATAAGACTCAAAATAAATAAATTACTTATAAAATAAATAAGTAATAATAAAATAAAAACGAGACCCTCAAAATAAAATAAAAAAGGCACAAATTAAATCTCAAAACTCAAAATAAAGCAAAATGAAATATTCAAATTAAAATAAAAAGCTCAAAATATAAAAATAATAAAACGAAATAATACTTAAAATTAAATACTTAAAAGAAAATTACTCAAACTAAAAAAAAAAAAATAGAATGTAAAATAAAATAAAAATTAGACAAAATAAGATCAAATAAAAAGCACAATAAGATAAAA
>JAGHMJ010002615.1:885000-917500 GCA_018749465.1 Paracanthobrama guichenoti
CACAGGAATAAATTACAATTTGAAATATTAAAAAAAGAATAAACACTGTTTTACTGTATTTTTGATCAAATAAATGCAGCCTTGGTGAGCATAAGAGACTTTTTAAAAACATAAAAAAAAAAAAAATCCTGCTGACCCCAAACTAAAGGCCAAAGTATACTTCACTTTTTACGCGTACGTGAGGGTCAGCACACAGTGATGCGAATTTCATCATCAGAAGAGTACGCGCGTAATGAACACGTACCGCAGGTTGCACCAAGGCCGTAACCATGTCTTGAAGATTGGGGAGAAGTACAAGGAAACAGAACAGTGAACGAAATTCTAGGTCTAATTCTAGTTGGGAAATAATCCTTTTGGGACTATTTGCAAAGAATATTTGCATTAATTTGTGTCAAATAAATGATTAGTTCACTTCTTCGCTAAGTGAATAAATACATAGATCTGATGTTGACATTCGAATTCCCTAGTGGTCTGGTGGTAGAATTTTTGTAAACCGTGTCAAAGGTTCCGGGTTGTAATCCGCTCTCATATAGTTTTTTTTCTTCATTAAAATCAAACATGTTCATCAATGATTGTATATTAAGAGCAGGGACGCGTTTGTGTGCATTTTGTTTTGTGATTTCACCGGAAAGAATAGTCTCTCTCTCCCCAACGGCATTAAGTGATAGACTGACGTGCTCGTCTGTGTGTGAAGACTGTGCACAAGCTAAAATAGAATGTAAACTCCGCCTTCTTTGATTTGACTGGACATCTCAATAATTTTGACATTGACGAGCGCTGTTAGACCACTGAGGCAAACCAGACTAAAATGTAACTTTTAAACCTTTTTGTCATCCTAACAACAACATACAGAGCACTGCATAATGAAGTGCAGGAGAGCGCTGCAAGAATTTCAAATATTGGGGGGGAACCTGTCCCCCTCAATGTCTATGGGGGTTACGGCCCTGGGTTGCACATGCTCATTAAATTTTTTTGCAGTAGTTTACATGGGTTGTAACTTGTGGCGAAAGAGTCCTCAAAACTCTGCATGTGTTGAACGCCTGTGTACGCGTACAAGTCAAAAGAAGTATACTTTGCAAGGCTGTGTGTTCGACTGTGTACATGCACTCGCATACAGGTAAAAAAAAAAAAAAAGTATACTTTCGAGTTAAGTACCTCCTTCAATGCAATGAATTTGGGAACATCGGTAACCCTAGAACGATCAATAGTTTTATGGACGTTTTCGTTAGCAAGTGCCACTAAACATGTTGTTTAACATGTTGCATTGATTTTAACCTGTCAATCGGACATGGTGTAAATGTGATATGTTTGAAAAGCTCAAATTGTGTTCTGCATTTGATTAAGTGAAACTCCGCTGGCTTGTAGGAACTCCAAGGAGGGATGCAATGAGCGAGTGAGAGCTGTCCTATTATTTAACAAAAAAAGCAATTTAATATTTTTCGTGAGGTTTAAACACCGAAGTAACATCTTAAAAAGCACACGTCAAAGTTCATATCAAACAGATGCTGACTAGATACTCGAAACGAAACCTTGAGGTCAGAGTTAAAGTTCATTCAAATCACTACAGAGACTGATTCTACCTTTTTAGTCTTTTGTTTCTCTTGGCTACTTGAGTATGTGTCTTCATCCATGTCGGAATCTCCTCTGTCTGAGTATTCCAGCTCTTTAGGAACATCTGGCACTTTGGGTTTTCTGGTTTTAGGGGGCAAAGCTGGTGGAGTAGCTTCAACAGAGGGTTTACTGTCAGCTGTCAGTGACTGCGCTGCCACGGGACCTTCTGCGGGAATGTTGCGATGGATTCCATTGAGATTTGTTTGCAGGAGGCCGGCGCTCTCTGTCCTGGAGTCCTGCGAACTGACGCTGCCCTGTCGAATGGACTGAGGCGGAGACGTTTTGCTGGTGATAAGAGGCGGGCTGGGGGAGCGTGTATGTTCTTCAGAGGAAAAATCGACATCTACTTCCTGATTTTGAGCAACCGATTTATAGTGATGGATTCCTGCAGGAGAGTCTAACAGAAGCAAAAAAGAGGCTTGTTTATGGTACTGTCATCTAAAACCCTTCAGAGAAGCCTTTTCTCATACACATTCTGGTGTATTCTGTAAAGTTTTTACAAAATGGCCACATGCATCCATTACCTGGAAACAGTCTCTCTTTAGGTTGAGAGACCAAAAGGGTGACATCATCAGGGGTGCTCTGCAGAATCTCCACCACAGTGTCATGTGATAGATTTTCCAGACTGACATCATTCACGCTCAACAACCTGTCACCTACAGTAAAAAGCAAAAATGTGGCATTAACAACCTTACACTGAACAAATTAAGATGTGTTAAAGCGTTCTGGAACAGGCTTATTATAGTGCTATATAAAGTGCTGTAGAATCATTTAAAGTATACGAAATTGGGAGTTAACCTTATATTGAAAATTCTATTGAATTCTATTGAACAATTCTACTGAATCATTTAAAGTGTTCTGTAATCATTCAAAAACTTCTAGAACCAGTTGTTGAACCAAGTGTTCAAAAAACTTTTGGAGAACTTAAAGCATTCTAGAATCATTTCAAAGTATTCTACAATTATTACAAGTATTTAATGATCTTTTAAAACATACTAGAATAACTTAAAGCATACTAAATAGGAGTTAACAACCTTATAGTGAACATTCTAGAATTGTTCAAAGTGATCTAATCATTCAAGGCATTTTGGAACCACTCAAAACATTCAACAAGCAGTGGTTTAACCTTTTTGATTCATAAGCCTCCTGTTTTTCAACAGGATATGCAAAGGCTCCCCAGCAGTGTTGGGAGTAACGGGCTACAAAGTAGTCAAGTCAAGTCACCTTTATTTATATAGCACTTTTAACAAGTCCAATTGTTTCAAAGCAGCTTCACATTGTTAACAGGAAAATAATGCAACATAATTTGTACAGCCGTTCTGGTGAAACGGTGATGTTATCCAGCTAATTTCAAGTATCATATAGTGTCAATGTGGGCAGATCGGTAATATAGATGAAATTTAGGTGTCCCCAGTAACAGTACAGTAACGCATTACTGTAATTTCACTACTTTCAGCGGTAACACGCATGTAACAAAAATTTTTGTCACAAAGCTCGAATCATTTCAAATTGGTTTCCTGAACATGACAATGAGTCACTGTACTAAAATGGCCCCCACAGTCACCAGATCTCAACCCAATAGAGCATCTTTGGGATGTGGTGGAACAGGAGCTTCGTGCCCTGGATGTGCATCCCACAAATCTTCATCAACTGTAAGATGCTATCCTATCAATATGGGCCAACATTTCTAAAGAATGCTTTCAGCACCTTGTTGAATCAATGCCATGTAGAATTAAGGCAGTTCTGAAGGCAAAAGGGGGTCAAACACAGTATTAGTATGGTGTTCCTAATAATCCTTTAGGTGAGTGTAAATGATACAACTAAACAAATTAATAATTCATTAGGTGAAACTCTGAGCTTGAATTTGTCATTGCATCATACATCCTGTGCAGTGCGGTGGATTATTATTATTGCTCTTTATTGTCTATTTAAGGTATTTTAGTAATTTAAATAACATGGGTTATCTTAATATGTGATTAATGACATTTTATTATAATATTACACCACCCAAATATGCATTTATTTCCTTCTAATTCTCGTTGTCATTGTAGGCTGGTTTAGCCTATATTCACTAAAAAGTGATTTATGTAGCCTGACTCAAGTTGATGACTAAAAATAATAATTTCATTACTCGTCAGTTAAGCTAATCAGTTAAAAGTATAATATAATGGTTAAATCTTTCAAGGGTTTTGTGGAATAAGATTCTATGAATTCTTAAATTTCTCTACTAAACCGTTACGCTTTTAGTCAGAAAGATCAAAATCACAAGATCACTCGTCTCCTCTTTATACCTGGTTTCAGACAGCCGTTGATATCTGCAGGTCCACCCGGTGTGATGGAGCTGATGAGGGTGCCCAAGTCCTGACGGCCAGAATTCTCTCCGCCTATTACCTGAAAGCCTAGTGAGCAACACAAACACAAGTTTTTTGAGACAAAAGTGTTACTTTTTGAGAGTAATTTGTGAGACACTTCATTCTACTAGGTCTCACAAATTACAAAAAGACAAAAGTCCAAAGATTTAAATATCTTATTGAGACATTCACTTATACATATGCTAAATGTATTTCTCTTATCCGTGATTGACAACCTCTCATTCAGGCTGAATCCTGATAAGATATTTCAATACAAGCATCTGAGGTGGATGTAAAACAGCACTCTCTCTCCCAGAGTCGGATTCATTAATCACTGTGTGAGCGGTGAGGACTGCCAGAATTCTGGACGATGTGTGTGTGTGTGTGTGTGTGTGTGTGTGTGTGTGTGTGTGTGTGTGTAATAATCTGCCAATTTAGCAGCATTTCTGTGTCAAAGGAGCTCCATTCTCATCTGCGAGCCCCTCTCACTCACCCAGTCCATACTTGACGTCTTTCTTCAGATTTACGGTCTGTATCTCTCGCTCTGGGGAGGGTAAAGCATGCACCTTTTTTTTCAGGGAGTCTGTGGGTGGGAAGAGGGGGGAGAGGTTTAGATTTTAAACACACTTTGAGAACTAACAACCAGTGTTATTAAGGTTAATTCAGAGAACACAACCAAAAAGACCCACTATATACACTATATTGCCAAAAGTACTGGGAAACCCTTTCAAATCATTAAATTCAGGAGTTCTGATCACTTCCTTGGACACAGGTGTATAAAATCAAGCACCTAGGCATGCAGGCGCTTCTACAAACATTTGTGAAAGAATGGGTCGCTCTCAGGAGCTCAGTGAATTCAAGCGTGGTACCGTGATAGGTTGCCACCTGTGCAATAAGTCCATTAAAATGTCCTCACTACTAAATTTTACTTGGTGGTATTATAACAAAGTGGAAGCAATTGGGAACAACAGCAACTCAGCCACAAAGTGATGGTGTGAGGTTGTTTTTCAGGGGTTGGGCTTGGCCCCTTAGTTCCAGTGAAAGGAACTCTTAATGCCTCAGCATGCCAAGACATTTTGGACAATTTCATGCTCCCAACTTTGTGGGAACAGTTCGGGGATGGCCCCTTCCTGTTCCAACATGACTGCACACCAGTGCACAATGCAAGGTTCATAAAGACATGGATGAGCGAGTTTGGTGTAGAGGAACTTGACTGGCCTGTAGAACCCGACAGAACACCTTCTCGCCAGGCCTTCTCATCCAACATCAGGGCTTGACCTCACAAATGCGCTTCTAGATGCACTTGATTGTGCTTTTTTCACTTGACTTAGTCTAGTTAGTTTTGTATCAAACGCAATGTGATTTTTGTTGATCGAGATCTGGCAGCAACAGCACATTTTTCCTCTTGGGCGAGTGATTCATCGACAGCTATCCCAGCGCATGAAATTCTCTATATGCCAGCAAACCAATGAGAACGCGGGACAATGATGATGATACATACCAGAGTGTAGACGCCAAAGTTGCTGTGGATCATTTACCCAAAACCTTCCGTAATTAGCAGATTTTAAGAAAATGACCGTCGTTTGGCAAATAAATAAATGACAGGCATTTACATACGCATTACCAACATTTTATCATGTAAGCTTTATGGTACACCTCAAACAAGGGAATTTATAGTAATTTATAGTGTTAATATTAATCAGCGAGTCCACGAATGGCTTGGGTATGCACAGCATTCACAGTTTATATGAACCGTGCGGCCCTGATATTTTATATACACGCTTGCTCATTGTGTCTGTGTGGGTATAAAACATATCAAACGCATGAACAGCTTTCCATAAGCTGGGCTAATCTTTCATAACAGTGTCTTTGTGCTAAGGGACAACATTATATTTGGCCCAACTCTGATGTGCTATACTAACAGCCGTGGCCAGCAACTCATACTCGAGCATGAGGGAGATTAGCCCACACCACGGCCGTATATCAGAGCTGCTAAAAACATGCAGCTTAGCGAAGCAGAATCCATCTGAGCCAGAGAAAGACAGCAATGAAACTTGAGCCAAATGTGTGCGAGAGAGAAAAGTCAAAGTGCATTAGAAAAGATGTTCTCCATCCATGCCATATAAAACACCAGAGTAAACATGGCAATCCGGAGCATGTTGGATTTGGCAAGTTCTCATCAGACTTTGGGATTCTAAATTCTGATTAAACAGAGGCTGTTGTCACTGTGAGGCAAACTTCTGTTATTATTGACATTAAAAACAGGACTGTTCTACTTCAAAAAAAGGTCACTGCAATTTAAGCAGATGTTTGTTTCAGAGCCAGACAGGACATGACATTTCCTACCAACTTTCAGTACTTACTAAATTTGACAACTGAAAAGAAACAGATGACAGGCAGGGGAAAAAAAGTAGCTAGAGTTGTGCTGTGCACTACAAAGCCAAAACGAAACACAGATTATATACCGTACCAGTGATTCCTATGGAGGAGGCAGGAGTAGAGGGCACTCCAGAGCTGTGCATGCTCACACCTGGGGAATATTAAAAACAGGTCAAGGTTCTAGACCGTCATACCTACACAATAATGAAATACATGTATAAAAGGGGATCTCAAGTCTGATAACCTGACAGTTCATTCCTTGTATCATTTTCAAAATCAAACACTATTGTTACTGCATTTTTTTAATTACATGTTTTTTTTGTTTGTTTGTTTTTTTAATACGTGAATGTACTCTTAAAGGGATAGTTTAATTCCGTCATCATTTAGTCACGCTCAAGTTGTTCCAAACCTGTATGAATTTCTTTCTTCTGCTGAACACAAAGGAAGATATTTGGAAGAATGTTTCTAACCAAGCAGATCTCCATTGACTACCATAGTATTTTTTCCCCACTATGGTAGTCAATGGCTGCCGAGATCTGCTTGGTTACAAACATTCTTCCAAATATCTTCCTTTGTGTTCAGCAGAAGAAAGAAATTCATACAGGTTTGGAATTAACTTGAGGGTGAGTAAATAAATTTTAATTTTTAATTTTTGAGTGAACCATCACCAAATTGGCTAAAGTTGTCAATTTTAGCCATTTTGTGTTTCATTTGCTATTTTATATTTTATTTTTAAAAATGTATAACTTGACTGATTTGATGAGTAAAACACTACCATTCAAAAGTTTGGAGTCAGTAAGATTTTTTTATTTATTTATTTTTTATACTTTTATTCAGAAATATTAATAATGTTGCAAAAGTGTTCTAATGAACACTTTCCTTTCTATTAAAAAAATCCTGAAAGAAATTTTTTTCTCAATTTCCACAAAATATTAAGCAGCACAACTTTTTCAAAATTGATAATTAGAAATATTTCTTGGCAGTAAATCAGCATATTAGAATGATTTATGAATGATCATGTGGCACTGAAGACTGGAGGAATGATGCTGAAAATTCAGCTTTACGTCACAGGAATAAATTACATTTTAAAATATATTCAAATAGAAAAGTTATTTTGTTATTTTATATTTTACAATAGTTATTTTATAAATTGTGATAATATTTTATACTATTACTGTTTTTCCTGTATTTTTGGTGAGCAAAGAGACTTCTTTCAAAATCATTACAAAAAAAAACTAACCCAAATCTTTTAAACAGTAGTGTAGCTACAAAACAACATCACAGTAATACTAATGAATTATTATTAGTATAAATAAAATAATGTCTTTATTGAAGATTGGTGTCTTATATTGGCATTTTAAAACAATAATAATGATTTTATCATGGTTAAAGATACACAAAACATATTGGATTGGGAATTGATTGGATCATGGCGTTACAAGCCATAACGGAGAGGTTGAAGAGGAAGAGGAGTTTTGTATGTCATCCATAAAGGAAAATTTCTTTCATTGGATCAGTGTGCACCAAATGATCTGTGCACAATAAAACCGGGAACATGCATGAAAAAAGTAAACAGGGTGAAAACAATTATTTGCCATGGTAAAATCACCACTTTTTTTATATAAAGGCTTGCATTATTCTCTGACATATATAATGTAATCTCTTTATGCCATCTCTCTACATGTGGAGGAAGATGTTGAGAGGATTTGGGCTGTTGCTCTCTCTGATCTGACAGTGGATGATGGGATGAAATGGAGAGGTAAAATGAAAAGATCAGTGACGGAACCGAGGGAGAAAGCTGTTAAAAAGATAAAACGAAAGAGGCAGACAGCCCCTGACTCCACAGAGAGACGCAGAGACAGATTCCGCCCACTATCCTGACAGACCATAAGAAGAGAGGAGACTACAAAGTAAGGAAGTTAGAGGCCGCGAAAGAAAGTTCAAAAGCAGAAAGACACGTTCTTTGAGGGTGATGAGCCATTTTCCAGGCATATGTGAGAGGAGATAAGACAGAAACAGCCGGTCGTGTGTCAACGTCCTCACCTACGACATATGCCTGTCCCGTGTCCTCACAGGAGGAAGAGTCAGACTCTTTCTTCAAGCTTTTGGGGCTCCAGCGGGGACTGTCATCGACTGTGGTGCTGAACATACTGCTGACACAGGGGGAAAAAGTAAAAGAAAATCAGTGCAAAGGCATTTATTACATCCAGTGGAATAAATGCAGCTATTTTCATTTTCTGATCAATTCATAATAATCGCCTGCAGGGTTGGGGAAAGTTACTTTGAAAAATAATAGATTACAATATTGCGTTACTCCCTTAAAGGGATAGTTCACCCAAAAATTTAAATTAGCCCATGATTTACTCACCCTTAAGCCATCCTAGGTGTATATGACATTCTTCTTTCAGACGAATACAATCAGAGTTATATTAAAAAAAAAGTCCTGTCCCTTCCAAGTTACACGCACATTACAATTCATAAAGACATACTTGATTACAATCACCTAAATCAAGACTTCACCCACAGGAGCACTGTTCCTGCAAGTATGCATTACACCATTGAGGGTAAAATATTACAATTATCTTCACAGGACTATAAAATAGTTGCAAACATGTGCAAACACGGTTTTAAGAATATCAGTCTCACATGCACAGAGACTGTCTGTCTCCCTTGAGAGCTGATTAATGCTGTTGGCCCCAGGCAGCTCAGCGGAAAGCTGACAGAGCAACCCAGAAATGCAGAAAAGGAGAGTGCGACAGGCGTAAACAAATTAGAAAACAAACTGCAGATGAGCAAGAGTGTGAGATGTGCATAAAAATAACTAAAAGCAGCAGAATGAGATGAGTATAAAGATACAAGGCAAACCATAGTGCCACTGTTTTGAGACATAAGACACACTACAGCAGGTTGGGAGCGTGAGATGGATGTAAAGACATTGTAAATTGAGTGTAAAATGGCTGTAAAGATTATTAAAATATTATATATATATATTTATATATATATTTATATTATATATATATATATATATATTTATATTATATATATATATATATATATATATATATATATATATATATATATATATATATATATATATATATATATATATATATATATATATATATATATATATATATATATATATATATATATATATATATATATATATATATATATATATATATATGACATGCTGCAGCCGAGATTAGGTGAGTGAGACAGGAATAAATACATAATTTAAAAGAAAAACTACATTTGATCAGCAGAAGGAGAAGAGTGTAAAGATATCATAAAACAAAGCTAGAGAGCGAGACGGGTGTAAATATATTGTAAAACAAAAAATTACAATAAAAAGGAGAGTGAGACCAGTGTAAAGGTATAAAAGGGACACAAGAGTAAGACAGGAGTAAAAACATTGTAAAGCAAAAACAACAGAGCAGGAAAGTGAGACAGGTGTAAAGCAGTAAGACAAATTGATTCAGATCAGGAGAGTGAGACATCATAAAACAAACTCCAGCAGAAAGGGAGATTCAGACATGGTGCAAAAACCTTATAAGATAAACTAAAGGAGAATGAGACAAACGGAAAGAAATTACAAGACAAACTACAACCAAGCAAGAGAAGGAGACAGGTGCAAATATATCATAATCATTACAAAACAGGAGAGTGATAAAAGTGTGAAGACATAAACAGCAGCAGAGAAGGAGATTGAGACAGTTTTAAAGACATAAGAGACACCACGTCAGCTAGAGAGCAAGACAGGTATAAAAGTAAGGGTGAGCGATAACGGTAGTGATAATTAGACGATATTCTGCTGAGTGTGTTTACTGTGTTGCTACCTTGGCAGCTTTAGGACTGCCGTGGACAGCTGTCTCCTAAAGTTTTTGATATTCTTCATATTCTCTGTGGAGGTGAGTTTGCAGCAATGACAGAAATGATCTTTTCCAATAAGTTTAAATAGATTTGTACCTTTTATGGGCATTTTTGCCTTTATAAAAGGCATGTTTAACTTAATTAAATGTATGCATCATCTTTTTTGTCAAATTCTTACATTTAAATCAATAAATGAGAGACAATAGGGCTTTTACCAATCAAATTAAATCTTTGCAATGAAACAGAAGCTACATACATCTGAAGTGGCATTTAGATGCATTTACACAGACTGCTGAAAAGGACATGTGCATAAATAATATTTTGATATTTTAAACATAGAAGACACTGTTAATGAGTAAGTCATTGAGTTTCAAACGATTCAGTCAAACGGCTGATTCATTCAGAAACAAAGCATAATGAGTCTTAATGAGTCATTGAATCATTCATTCAACTGATTTGTTCATTCAGAAAGGAAAACACCACTGTGTGTTGTTCAGAGATGCAAAACAGTCCTGTGGCTTTGTTTGGAAATATTTTAGTTGGCAAAATAAAGCAAAAACAGGCAATACTGTGTCTAAAAAGTCACTTTATATTAACTTGTTTATTGAACTGGTTGTATAAAATCTGTATCACTGATCGCAGAAAAAAAAAACAGCACTCCGTGTGATATTGATTAACTATATTAAAGGTGCAGTGTGTAGTATTTATGAGGCTCTATTGACAGAAATGCAATATAATATACATAACTATGTTTTCAGTGGTGTATAAAGACCTTACATAATGAACCGTTATGTTTTTATTTTCCTTAGAATGAGTAATTTCTATTTACATACACCGCAGGTCCCCTTACAGTGAAATCACCATTTTGCGCCGTCATGTTTCTACAGTAGCCCTGAACGGACAAACTTCTCTACAGAGCGCTAGTTACTCTCTGCTCTCTCCGACAACAACATTTCTGTCCTGTGTCGGCCCCGTAGCTTCTCTATGTGCTTCAAAAGGGAGGGGTGAGCAGTGGGTCGTTGCAATTCACAACCTCACTGCTAGATGCCGCCAAAATTCACACACACGTCACCTTTAAATTATATAAATATAAAAAGAGATACAGAGGTATTTTTGCCCTTATCTTAAATATTTGTGGGCATTTTAATAGACTAAATCATACAGTGAAAGCGTGCACTTTAAGTGCGCAAGCGTACTAGTCTAACCTACTAGACTACACCACGTACTGTAGGCATGCACTCTCTAGATGTGTTTTTGTAAAGGCATTACAAAAAGGCATTAAAAGGCACACAATGCTAATCAAGAGGGTAATACAGGTGTGAAACTTTATAAGACAAACTGCAACAAAGCAGAGGATAAGGAGAGTGAGACTGGTACAAAGACCTAAAACAAACTACAGCAGAACAGTAGAGTAAGACGAGTGAAAAGACATTGTAAAATGGGTGTAAGATGAGTTGCATAAGATTAGAAGAGTGAGACGTGTACAGTAACATTTTCAAGACAAGCTACAATTGATCAGGAGAAGAGACAAGTGTAAAGATATCGTAAAACAAAGCATAGCAAAGCAGCAGATGAGAGATTAGAAAACATTTGACTATCTATAAGATAGCCGGTGAATAAGACACGATTGCACCCATCATTTGTTTTGTAAATATATGCTGGCATGTGTCTCTCACCTTTCCTGCTGTCTGGCAACAGCAATAGAGTCTGTATCGGAGCTTGCACGTTGGTGTGTTGACGTAAGCACTTGTGATCGGGCCATGCCACTCTGTGATTGGCTACTGAAAGGCACCATCCTGTGCTCTGGCGACTCAGGCAGCTGACCCAGGTTATGATGGGAACGACTCTTCATCCTGGGGTTGGAGGTGCTGCCAAACCCCGGATAGGGTGGTTCTGGTGGGACAGAGACCCGACCCGATGAACTCTTGCTGAGGGACATCTCAGAGTAGGACATCCTCTTGTAGAGTTCGGGGTCAGTGCTGGGGGACAGACTTACTGCACCCATCCCATCAGAGTACTGCAGACTGCTCAAAGGAGAGTTCTCTGCAGGGAAGAAACAACAGAAGATGGTAAAGAACATGCAAAGTGCAACAGTTAAAGCCATGCTTCAGCTTGCATGCCATTTTTGACTTCTACACAACAGGGCTCAATGCTAAGAGTTTTTTCTACTGGCCCGGTCGAGCCAGTGGTTCAAAGTTTTACTTGCCCTGCCATATTTTTTACTGGTCCCACCACAAAAAAAGTAATAAATAAAATAGGCCAAGTTATTGTTTTTGATCCATGTAACCTTAATACATGGGAAATGATTGTTTTGCTAAATTAAGCTGATCTTTAGGCTAACGCACGGACGACCCCACAACATTAAAAAAAACTTGCTTTATTATCCACAGCAGGAGGGTCAGATCTTCAGGTAGAGGAATGAATTATGATTTAAATGATTTATGACATTTTTATTATTTCGGTCAAATATCGTGATTCACTTTATGAAGCAGGCTATATTAAATCGAGATCTCTGAGACCAGTTTTGTGACCGAATCTTTTGAACTGATTCTTTTAAATCAACTGGTTTACAATAAATAACATATGATTCATTTGTGAACTCGACTGATCTAGAAGATTAAACTTGCAGTAGCAAACAATTCAGTGATTCAATGATACGGACATAGCGAGTTAAGGTAAAAACACCTGAATTTATCTCAGATTAAGTGTGTCCTAGATTGAGCTAAATCTTATTTGTGTGGCATTAGACACCTCTCTTTTACAGTTTTGTAACTGGATTGATGACATTCGCGGATCAATCCATGCACTACTCTGACATACACCAACTACGAACATTTTCTATCATGTATGCAAATGAAAGGCAAAGGAGACAATCAGAGTAAGTGGGGGGCGGGGCGACACGTGCAGCCCCGCCCCAGGTGCAACCCCTCCCCGATCTGCAGGCTGCAGCCAGGTGTACTTGAATATTTTCCAGATTTCCCTGTTATAAGCTAGGGGACGCTACTACGCATCTCTTGAACGAGAACAGAATCTCCTGATCAAAACACAGGAGAAGAAGCAGCAGAAACAAGCTAACGTTATCTCATATAAGCAGATGCATATGAAAAATAACGCAATCATTAGCAATAAAGAGCATCTAAATCAAAACTGCTGTGTTATTGAATGAAATGTCGACCCAGGATGAGCTATAGGACTGAAGGTTTGAGGTGTTGATGGACTAGATCTAACAGTTACTCCATCTGTGTTTTGATCATCGTTCTGAAAATTCAAGTAAATTCATTAAGTGCATACATACATATGCTAAAAGAGCTACAGTACCATTCAAAAGTATATATATGTATTCATTCAAGTTTGTGAAAAGATCAATTTAATGCATTCTTGCTGAATAAAAGTATTTAATCAATTCAAAATAAATAAATCTTACTGACCAAAACTATGAGTATTATACAAAAATAAAATTAAGAAATCAATTATCAACTTATTCATAAAAATAAATCAGCCAAAAAAAAAAAAAAATGCTAACATTAAATGCAGTGCTGACAAATATATTATTGCTTTTTTACAGCTACATAAAGTAAAAAATTTAAAGCAATATTTGCTTTCTGTTTTCATTTTTGTTTGCTCTTGCTTTCTCACCCAGGTCCTGTAGTTCTTGGTTGTTCTGTCTGGCTTTCATGTGCAGGTGGAATTTGTACTGGGCCGAGCACAGGTGCAGCAGATACTGGCAGGTCTTCTGACTGTCTGTCTGAAACAGATGTTTGATCCCATCCGAAGTGTTCTGCAAGCAAATCTTCTTTTTCTGCCATACAGAAACACATGAGGGGTATGACTCTTGACACTCCAAATAAACGATTCCATGCTTTTTTTCTGGGAACTCCGACATGGCTGTGTGATTTCCACCAAGCGTAAACATCTTACCGTGAAAGAGATCTTCTTGGTATCCCTCCAGGGGAACCTTAGCACAGGGGTTCGATTTCCATTCAGGACCTCGAAGATGAGGACACCCTTCGAGTAAATGCCCAGCATGATGCCAGTCAGGGATCTCTTCTCAGGAAGCACACGATGGAAGTGAACTCCATATTCCGGCAGTCTCTGGCACACCTTTACATTACAGAGAAATTACAAGACAGATCTAATCACAAGCAGACTACAACAACAGCTATTAGGAAAAGAGATCAAGCAGAATCTAAATAAGGCAGTTTATTCACAATTATTGACTTTACTGTACGTATCTTATGAAAAAAAAGAGAGAAAAAAAAAAACAACTTCAGAGTTCAACCAGGTTGCAAGAACAACTTGTGGTCTTTCTGTAATCAAGGGTATTTGAGAAACAGATTGCAGCAATCTATGTTTATTCCAGTCAATTACAGAAGTTTGGCCAATCAGGAGGCTCTGCCTAGAATCACACTGCATGACTGATTTGTTTCATTTTGTTCCTGACCTTGAGGAACTCAAGCTCGGCCTCCTGCTCCGAAGCATTGTAGTACGAGCTGTGGAGTTTGGGTAGCTCTTCTTTGATGGTGGTCTGATCGATCTTATCCAGAACTGAAGCGGGGAGGTAGTGTTCCGTCCGGAAATATGTCTTTCCGTGGAGCTGATGGAACATGAGGGGAAAAAAAGGTTTAAAAAAGGGGGTTTTCATGGCGATGCAATAGAAGAACCATTTTGAGATTCTCAAAGAATCTTATTTAGGAATCCTTTTTATAAAAATCATACTTTTTTGTTACAAAACACTTGAGTGGTACTAATGGAATATAGAGTTAGATAGATAAATAACTATGGTAAGGGAGTTTTCAGTTGGTCACAACAATCTCAACTCAAATCAAAACAGTGATGTACTCAAAAATTCTTGTGAAACAAAATATTTTTTCCCCATTGTAATTGTTACCTCAGTCTGATAGTCCCCAAACTCCGCCTGCAGTGCCAGAGACGCCAAGATCATGGAATTTTCCAGGTCACAGCGCACCCGCTCCTCTAGGATATCCTTCCGCAGCTGCAAGTAGTACTGGTGTTTCGTCATTGTGTGTCTATGTATTAAAAAAAAAAAAAAAAAAAAACAAAGATTATTTAATTTGGCTTTAATAGATAATACATTTATTGATGTATAACCATTTGGCTTTAATGGATAATACATTTATTGATGCATAACCATTCAAAATTTTATTAAGAAATTATTTCTTTTATTCAGGAAGCATACATTAAATATAACAAAATCAACAGTATTTTTATATTGTTAGAATGTTAGTTACAACTAATAAATAATAATAATAATAATAATAATAATAATTCACAATATTACTGTTTTTACTGTATATTTGATCAAATAAATCCTAATAGTCAATGTTTTGTCTTTTGTGTGTGCATTTATAGCATTTTATACACCTCACTTGCACAAATACAGAAATACACCTGAAAACAAAACAGTAAGTCAAACCTAACACTGAATACCAGCACATGTTTGGGCATGCATAAGTGAACACTCTAAGCAAAGTCTAAAATAAAGTTGCCAAAGGTGGGTGAAAGGAGAAAAAACATATTTTGCACAATATGTCTACACAAATATATATGTTTTGTTTTTCTACTTTAAACTATTTTCTTAATCATGTTACAGTGAGAAAAATATGCTTTTGAGACCCACTATATAAAATCACTTTATATTTTCTTTGTAGTGGCCTAACAAGAGGAACGCGTTACCTCACAGAGTTCTAGAGTTCTGGAGAAAAAGCATTTGGCTTTCTAGATACATTTCTGATAGTACAGACTGCATGCAAATTGTATTTTTACAGAATGCATGTAAACTTTATTGCCAAAAGTATTGGGACACCCTTCCCCCTCCAAATCATTGAATTAAGGTGTTCCAATCACTTCCATGGCCACAGGTGTATAAAATCAAGCACCTAAGCATGCAGACGCTTCTACAAACATTTGTGAAAGAATGGGTTGCTCTCAGGAGCTCAGTGAATTCAAGTGTGGTATCATGATAGGTTGCCACCTGTGCAATTAATCCATTTCCTCACTACTGAATATTTCACGGTCAACTGTTAGTGGTATTATAACAAAGTGGAAACAATTAGGAACAACAGCAACTCAGCCACGAAGTGGTAGGTCACGTAAAATCACAGAGCGGGGTCAGCGCATGCTGAGGCGCACAGTGCGCAAAAGTCGCTAACTTTCTGCAGTCAATAGCTACAGACCTCCAAACTTTGTGTGGCCTTCAGATTAGCTCAAGAACAGTGAGTAGAGAGCTTCATGGAATGGGTTTCCATGGCCGAGCAGCTGCATCCAAGCATTACATCACTAAGTGCAATGCAAAGCGTCGGAAGCAGTGATGTAAAACATGTCGCCTCTAGACTCTAGAGCATTGGAGACGTGTTCTCAGGAGTGATGAATCACACTTCTCTGTCTAGCAATCCGATGGACGAGTCTGGGTTTGGTAGTTGCCAGGAGAACGGTACTGGCCTGACTGCATTGTGCCAAGTGTAAAGTTTGGTAGAGGAGGATTATGGTGTGGGGTTGTTTTTCAGGGGTTGGGCTTGGCCCCTTAGTTCCAGTGAAAGGAACTCTTAATGCTTCAGCACACCAAGACATTTTGGACAATTTCATGCTGACATGCTCCCAACTTTGTGGGAACAGTTTGGGAATGGCCCCTTCCTGTTCCAAAATGACTGCACACCAGTGCACAAAGCAAGGTCAATAAAGACATGGATGAGCGAGTTTGGTGTGTATGAGCTTGACTGGCCTGTAGAACCCGATAGAACACCGTTGGGATGAATTAGAGTGGAGACTGCAAGTCAGGCCTTCTCCTCCAACATCAGTGCTTGACCTCACAAATGCGCTTCTAGAAGAATGGTCAAAAATTCCCATAAACACACTCCTAAACCTTGTGGAAAGCCTTCCAAGAAGAGTTGAAGATGTTATAACTGCAGAGGGTGGGCCAACTCCATATTAAACCCTATGGATTAAGAATGGGATGTCATTAAAGTTCATGTGCATGTAAAGGCAGGCGTCCCAAAACTTTTGGCAATATAGTGTAGCTACTGATCAGCTAGCAAGTTACAATATTTTGGACCCTGATTGCAGTTGTTGTGAGACATCATCTGAGCTCTTACTGTATCAGACTGACATCATCCTGAAAGAACTTGATACGCAGAAACAGATTAAAATTGACATCCGTTTTCTTTTTCCTAGGGTCATCCTTCCAACCATCAGGTGCAACCTTTGAAAGTTTGGCATCAGGTTCAACGAAGTAGAACTCATCATCTAAAAAAAGGAAAAAGAAAATAAGAAAAACAATCAGAATATGCTAAAGGAGTTCAATGCAGCATAACGAGCAAGATTTTGGCTTGGGAGGCATGAGTCAGAGGACTTAATGAACCATATGTGGACACAAACCACCCGTGTCCATTAGAGCCATAACTACAGCAGTGGAGCAGTGTGTCAGGAAGCGAACAACAGAATTATTTATTCTGTCGTATTTACACACTTCATAATCAAATAACTCTGTTTACCTGAACATGTACCAGTAACATAAGCTGTCCTGTTGACATTACAGGGAAAATCTACCTAAATATCATTTGAAATTAAATTAAGGATTGATGAGATATACATAAATACAAATACTGAGGAATACACAAAACAAAAACAAACATTTCTACTCTACAAAGTGTCCACCTATTTGTTTTAGACAACGGTATACAAGAAATTAATGGAGGGAGAAAGATAGGGAAAGGAATTTGATGATGCATTTAACAATAGTTTATAAAAACATGTTTTATGCACCTTTAAGGTAGGCGAGGCTGAATAGATGGTGCTCCACCAGTCCAATGTGAGCTACAACCATGTCCAAAACATCCTTACAGACCGCCTTCACATCGCAACACAGTTCCAACTTCTGACCGTTCAGTAAGACCACCCCGACCTTTCTCGGACTCTCCTCCACCTTCCCACGCTTGTTCTGTCAAAACATGCAAAAATTATAAATGCATAGTATATACACAAACATGTAGCAGCATAAAGCAAAGCAGTTTCGCTGTCTTACCATTATGGACGAAGGCACGCTTAAAACCACAGTTGGCTCACTGCTCATCCTCACAAACTCGGGGCCAAACAAATTCTACAACACAAACATTTTTTTTTTTCCAAACGTCCCACATAGATCTTAAATTGAACAAATCAAATCAAGTGATTCTGCTTTCACATACAAATAAGCTCTACATCATTTGCAGTGTAACATATAATCTGAAGTCAAATTGAATAATTTTTTTTTTTTTTTGCATCACTCACACATAACTTGCACAATCTGAATTCAATCTGAATTCTGAGGCCTTGATTTCTTCAGCTTTACATAAAACTTGCATTAGGTAAATACGAACTCAGCTGAGTGTGATTACTTCATGCCTGGTATAGTGTGAATGATGCAAAGCTAAAGTGAATTCAATGTGAATTCAGATGAGCTGGATTATTTTTGTCTTATTCACAAAGCAATATGCATAGTGAATTCTGAATTGAATTCGCGTTAAGCACGTTTAACTATAAATACTACAGGAAAATCCTTTGTTGTTAATTCTGTAGCTTGCATAAACTGAATTCAATCAGAGTTCAGTTGCCGGATTTCTCTACCTTAGCAGCAGTCATGCTAAAACCAGATAAATTAAATAAGAACTCAGCAGAAAGTGATTTATTCATAAAAGTCATGGTGTCAACAACATGAAGCAAAGGTAAAATCAATCTGAACTGGATCAGGACATTATTCTGAATTATTCACAATGTAAAATGAATGAAGTGAATTCAATCTGAATTCTGCAGCACTGTATTACTTTAGATTTGCGTGGATGGAGGCCTGTTTCCAAAGGACTGCTATGAAGGGGCTCTGCCAGGTCCAGTATGGAGGTGCGCGGGTCTTCGCCGGGGTAGGCTGAGGCTCTGGACAGCCGGGCCTGGAGCCTGTGCAATTCTTCCTGACGCTGGATCAGAAGTTCTGTGCCCAATAGTTCTTCCTGACCCGCCTCAAAAAGTCTGGACACAAGGCAAACCGGGATGGTGTTTATAAGAGTAATTCAGTGCGTTTTCACTCTGCTTATATAGACACAAATGTATGGGTAAACCCTTGACAAAATGTCCCCACAAAGATGGCAATATCCAAAATCCTTGTCCTTGCGGGGACATTTTTGGTCCCCATGTTTATAAATCATACTAAGTGATGTTTTTTTGAAAATGTAAAAATGTAGAAAGTTGTGTGTGATGGTTAGGGTTTAGGGGTAGGATTATTGTAAGGGGAGAGAATATATACGGTTTGTACAGTATAAAAATCATTGTCTATGGAAAGTCCTCATAAAACATGAAAACACAAAAGGTGTGTGTGGGGTTCAGGTATTCCCTACAGAAGCCCTAAGAGGCCATGGATTATTTTTCATTCTAATTCTTGTTTTCTCGGGATCAAAACTTAATTTTCTTGTGATTACACCATAACAAAAGTTGTTTTCTCTTGATCATGACATAACAAAAGTGGTTTTCTGGTTATCATGACTCAATTTTCTTGTGATCGCGAAATAAAAGTTGTTCTCGAAGTATAGAACTAAATATAACTGATGGGGTGTGGTTTACTGTGCAAGTTCATATTGGCCCAGATTGTACGCATTTGGGGAGAGAGTGAAGACCTTACTTTGTGATTTGTAATTTGCGCAGTATAATGTGAATTACTGTAGTAATTACAAGTAATTAACTTGAATCAATATAATTATTTTTATTTGAAAGTGTATATTTTATCGTTCATTACATTCTAATATACAGAATACACTCACCTAAAGGATTATTAGGAACACCATACTAATACTGTGTTTGACCCCCTTCAGAACTGCCTTAATTCTACGAGGCATTGATTCAACAAGGTGCTGAAAGCATTCTTTAGAAATGTTGGCCCATATTGATAGGATAGCATCTTGTAGTTGACTGAGATTTGTGGGATGCACATCCAGGGCACGAAGCTCCCGTTCCACCACATCCCAAAGATGCTCTTTTGGGTTGAGACCTGGTGACTGTGGGGGCCATTTTAGTACAGTGAACTCATTGTCATGTTCAAGAAACCAATTTGAAATGATTCGAGCTTTGTGACATGGTGCATTATCCTGCTGGAAGTAGCCATCAGAGAATGGGTACATGGTGGTCATAAAGGGATGGACATGGTCAGAAACAATGCTCAGGTAGGCCGTGGCATTTAAACGATGCCCAATTGGCACTAAGGGGCCTAAAGTGTGCCAAGAAAACATCCCCCACACCATTACTACACCACCACCACCACCAGCCTGCACAGTGGTAACAAGGCATGATGGATCCATGTTCTCATTCTGTTTACGCCAAATTCTGACTCTACCATCTGAATGTCTCAACAGAAATCGAGACTCATCAGACCAGGCAACATTTTTCCAGTCTTCAACTGTCCAATTTTGGTGAGCTCGTGCAAATTGTAGCCTCTTTTTCCTATTTGTGAAATAAATTTTTCCTAATTGTGAAATACTCAGACCGGCCCGTCTGGCACCAACAACCATGCCACGCTCAAAATTGCTTAAATCACCTTTCTTTCCCATTCTGACATTCAGTTTGGAGTTCAGGAGATTGTCTTGACCAGGACCACACCCCTAAATGCATTGAAGCAACTGCCATGTGATTGGTTGATTAGATAATTGCATTAATAAGAAATTGAACAGGTGTTCCTAAAAATCCTTTAGATGAGTGTAGTCCCCATTGTAGCGTATGGACGGTGCTCATAAATGATCAACGGACCAATACTTTGATTATTGATAATGACTCAAGCAAGACCGGCGCCGTGGAGTCTACAGACTGACAGGTTAACGGTGCTAAAAGGACACAAACCAGGCCTCGTGCAGCTCATGAGAGACCATTATAAAACCAGCCCCCACCTCACACATACCAAAGGACATCCGAACAGATCATATGACTGTTAACTTAGTTATTCTTCATTTTAGGTGTACTCTTCCCTGTATGTATGCATGCTTTTTGTTATAACCATTTTAGATGTGTTTGATAGGTTAGAAACTTATAGCCAGTGAATGCTTAAGGAAGGATGGCGTCAATCCTCGCCATTCCTTTAACTCTTGGGTTAAAACCCCCATGTTTGGTCTCGAAATCTTTGTCTCGCAATTTGTAGGCCAGCTAGGCGGGTTGTGGGGTGCTATGATGCTATTTTGCTTTCTTTCATGCCAAAACCCCAAAGTCTGCATACCCAAAAAACCCCAAGTCTGCCCATTTGTGAGAGTCATAAAACATGTTAATGAGGTGAGACCCAAGACAAAGGGAGATTTCCCGCTTCTGAGTTCCTTCGCTCTGATTGGCTGTTCCGACCAAAGAGACGTGCCTCGTCGCGGCCTTTAAGAATGGGCCACAGGCGGCTTCTTCGCTCTCTTGCGCTCTTGCTCTCTTGCGCCTCCTCTCTGGTCCTTCGCCTCTTGCCTCTCTTGCTCTCTCGTCTTCTCTCTTCCTTCTTGCTTTCCTCTTCCTCTTCGCCACCTTCCAACGGATCTCATCACACAAAGGAACCAAAGTTGAATTTCCCTCGGACTCCAAGGACCCACCCGGCAAGATCGAAACACGGACTGGATCGCGGAATTCCCTTAAACACACGAGCTCACCACCAAGGAAACATATGCAAGTATCCATAAGCTGTCGTTATAAAGTTTTGAGCTTATACCAATAAGCTGGACTGACTCCTTGTTTATGCTCATAGGTTGTGTCGATAATATCACCGTTGCTCTGTCGCTCTCTCTCTCTCTTTCTCCCTCTCTCTCCTTCCTGCTTTCAGTTAATTTGTGTATGTTTGTTTATTGTTTGTTGATTTTTATTAAAATATATATATATATTCACACGTGATTGCGCTTGGTTTGCTCATACATAGGTCACTTTTACGGTGAACCGACCCTGTTACAAATTAAAAGAAAGCTATTTCTCCTGGCCAGAGAAACGCTGTTTAAGAGTTATTAAAAGACAGATATTTGGTGGACAATTATCCGTCCTTTGAACTCAATCCTAGAATTAAAGAAATTTCTAAAAGTTGAATTAAGCCCTAGATATTAATAATTGTTTTAATCCGTTTTAATCAATTGTTAATATCAAAATTCCCCTCTGTGCGGATCTGTGCATGTTTGATCGTAACACGATTAAACGCATGCATAAATCCCGCACCATTTTCCCCTGGGGCTAGATATTCGTTACACCATGAAAAAATGAAAACCAACATGTGCGTTTTTTTAACCGGTTGAGAAAACGAATCCTTTAAAATGTAAGATAATAGGATGGATAAAACAACTAACACTGAGCGAGAAGTGTTATGCCAGCACACTTGCATGCCATCTAATGGCAGAGCCAGCTGGTTGCCATGGGTGACCTATGGTGCGGCTCTGCGCCTTGGGCATCCTCAGGGAATTAATTACTCAACCTCAAACCCTGCTCTACACAACAGCAGCACTTGGCAACCTTCGCCAGGAAAGAACAGTGGCAGGTAGTTCATCTGGTTAACCAGCAGGGGGAGGAGTAGAACCACAGCCTCAATGAGAAACATATTAGGTGGAAGTATTTATGGAATTTACACTGACTTTTGGGGGTTTGCCAGGGATAATAAAAGAAACTACAACAAAAGCTGCTGGAAGATCACTGGAAAAGCTGTTAATAGGCAGAGAACAAGGGAAAACAGTGGGATATCAAAGTGCAAAGTATCTAACATAGATTTGCCTTACGATTATGACAGTGATGATGACATTTAAATGCTCACGCCTTCACTGCCAGAAAATCACTATTATGTAAAACACTTTTCCATATATTTATAAGCAGCACACTTTATCCATAATCTGAACATACATACACACACACGAGAAGTTATATTAGTGAGCCAGGCACAATGATTTTAATATTAAAGGGATAGTTTACTCAAAAATGACAATTCTGTCATCATTTACTCACCCTTGAGTTGTTTCAAACCTGTATGAATTTCTTTCTTCTGCTGAACACAAAGGAAGATAATACGAAGAATATGAGTAACCAAACAGTAGATGGACCCCACTGAAAAAAATACTATGGAAGTCAATGGGGCCCCATCAAACTTTGGTTACCGTCATTCTTCAAAATATCTTTTGTGTTCAGAAGAAATAAATTCTTGCAGGTTTGAAACAACTTGAGGGTGAGTAAATGATGACAATTTTCTTTTTGGGTGAACCATCCCTTTAAGGCAATAATATTTATTGCGTACTTCCTCTTATGGAAACCAGTTGACATTACTAGATTTAATGTAAAGCGTTATTTGGTTGATTTATGAGCCTTTCAAATTGTGAGAACAACTTAAAATGTGCTCAAAAGTCAGTTTATGACATTTCTTACAATATTTGTGAGGACATTTTCAAAACTTTATGGCTTGAACACACTTTTACTCACTACTGAACACACTAAATGAAGAAATTAGACATGTTTGTTTACATACAGCTAATTACAAAACTACACACTAATCCAAACCTTACTCCTAAAAGTGAGAGAAAATATTTACATCTGGGGATGTCCCCATAGTGAGGCTTTGTGATGTTTAGATCATTTCTGGGGACAATTTGTCTCTCTCACACACACAGTGCTGCAGTTCATGTAACCAGAGCTAAACTTGAATAGGATGAGAGGAAATTAACTCAGGAAGGGTTTAGATTATCATTAACTTGGGCCTGGGTCCACAACCACAACAGAACTCAGAAAGGGGTCAGTACAGATGATTGATCAACACAAACCAGGAAACAAAAGAAAGAAAGAAAAAAAAGAAGAGAGAGAGAGAGAGAGAGAGAGAGAGAGAGAGAGAGAGAGAGAGAGAGAGAGAGAGAGAGAGAGAGAGAGAGAGAGAGAGAGAGAGAGAGAGAGAGAGAGAGAGAGAGAGAGAGAGAGAGAGAGAGAGAGAGAGATAGAGAGAGAGAGAGAGATAGAGAGATAGAGAGAGAGAGAGATAGAGAGATAGAGAGAGAGAGAGAGATAGAGAGATAGAGAGAGAGAGAGAGATAGAGAGATAGAGAGAGAGAGAGAGAGAGAGAGAGAGAGAGAGAGAGAGAGAGAGAGAGAGAGAGATAGAGAGATAGAGATAGAGAGAGAGAGAGAGAGAGAGAGAGAGAGAGAGAGAGAGAGAGAGAATACCTGTGTCTCTGTGCACTGCTGAGCGAAACGGCGTCATGCTCTGACAGGCCGACCTGAGAGCTGAACCGCCTCAAATCTTCTGGCTTCTTAGCTGTTTGTGTACAGAAGAAAGTTGTGAAACTAATGCATGTGAAGTATGTGCCTTTCACAGTGCAGTAATATGCTAATCAAAACATTTAGTATGTCCCTTAAATGAACTGCAGTGCCATCAATGAGTTGATTCAGATTACATCCACCCACATTGATCTCAACTGTTGAAATGCTCACAGCACTACAAGATGTGATGACTCACACTGCATTCATAACTATGGTCGTATGGCTCAGATGATGGCTCTTATGGATGAACATCATGAATATGTCGAACAGGAAAAAATGAATGATGAAAATGTATCTTGTTTTAGTACTTTTAACATTGTAACATGAATTAAGCTCCTTACTGAAATGCAGAAAAAATATCACAAAAGCAATATAATACATAAAGCAATAATTATACCCATTATATAAAATATATACAATTAATTGTAATCAAGTAAAAAAAAAAAATCTGGACACCATGGTAATAAGAATGTGGGAGGGGCTTAATTTGTCATGAAAATCTCTCTCTCTCTCTCTCTCTCTCTCTCTCTCTCTCTATATATATATATATATATATATATATGTATGTGTGTATGTGTATATATATGTGTGTATGTATGTGTGTATGTATGTATGTATGTATGTATGTATGTATGTATGTATGTATGTATGTATATATGTATATATGTATATATATATATATATATATATATATATATATATATATATATATATATATATATATATATATATATATATATATATATATATATATATATATATATATATATATATATATATATATATATATATATAAATAAATATATATAAATATATATAAATTTATATTGATTCAAGCCAGAAAAAAAAAAAAAAAGGCAGAGATTGATGAGGTCATCAGTACAACCTTGTCTGTAGTCGAGTCTGATGATGTCACTGAGGGGCTTTCGCTGGAGGAGCTGTAGTCACTGTGGTATCTTCTGTGAGTATGCAGGGGATCTGAAAATGGAAATTCACAAAAAAGAAAACAAAACCCATTACAATTCAAATTCTTGTAAATTCCATTATGTAAGAATGTAGCACAGCACATTCAAATACTAGAGTTAGCCTGTCAATTCTAGCTTATTTCTTGAGAAAATCAGGGACGCCCTGCTCTCACCTTTTCTTTTATAATTAAAAAGAGCATGTATTGTTCTACAAAACATTCTAGCAACACTTACAGTCTTTTAAATCATGTCCAGAGAAAAACCCAATTCCAGAAACCACTTCTATGTCCCCATGACCAAATGAAACCGAAAAATGACCCTAATATTCTCAGACATGGACTGTTATTATCATAATAAACGCAGATGCTGCTGGAAACTGTTGCAGATTTTTTCCATCATCATGAGCACTGATGGTAGTTCAGAAATGTGATGAGGGAGTGTCTAAAGAGCTTCCAAATATTCATTCAGTAATCGTGTAGGCTTTTGGTATGAAAATGCATGTAAATTATGTTCTTACATGTCAGGGGGGAGGTCGTAGCCTAATGGTTAGAGAGTCAGACTTGTAACAGTCAGACGACTTAATACTGGCAGGAAAAATGTAGATGGGGAGTGAATGAACGGTGTTCTCTTCCACCCTCAATACCCACGACTGAGGTGCCCTTGAGCGAGTCACCTAACCCTCAAACACTCCTCGGGCAACACAGCAAATGGCTGCCCACTGCTCTGGGTGTGTGTCTCTTCACTACTCACTGCTTCTAATGTGTGTGCACTAACTTGGATAGGTTAAATCCAGGACAAATTCAGAGTATGGCTTACCATCAGGGTTTGACATTAACTTTTTTGCTCACCAACCACTATGGCTAATGGTTTTCCAAAGTTACTTGCCACACAATTTTGACATCGATATCATGGGGAGAAACTGCCATATAGATATTTTTAATATTATCGCATAATTTGGCAGCAGGTATATTAGGCTGCTGTCACTTTAATATCAGACACACCATTATACTGACCGCCAATACCGGCATTTTGACATTATTTTGTGTGTATTTGACTGGTTAAGCGCAATGTAGCATAAAATCGGCAGGAATGAATCAAATTATGCGCAACATGCACAATCCCACATTGAAATTCAAGCCCTTTAACTCCAACAATATTCATCCGGAGCAAATGAAACGAGTGAGTGAGGGGAGGCGGGTTTGCGTGTCAACTCGCAGCTGGTATCGTGTATCTATTCTGCGGAAAATGAGAATTGGAAATATATCAGATATTTCATTATCAATATGTATCGAAAAATTGATAACACTACATTGCACTTAGTTTATTATTTCAGATGCCTTTATAAAAGACTGCAATTGAAAACTGCATTATATATAAAATTCAACCCGCCAAACTAGCTAGAGTGACTACGTTACACGCCACTGCTGAAATCCACCTGCCGTGTTAATGTTAATGCCTTCACGTCATGTCACATGTCTTGTTTTATGATATCATATAAGGTATGTAACCAGCAGTGAAGTTGAAGGCCTTCGGGTAAATTAACATCAGCAAATCACAGCTTGCTTTTATCAATATAACCTGAATTACAGTGTGGTTTTGAGATTGGAAAACACTGAAAAAGGTTTACAATGTACAGCACAACATCAGATCACTAATCCAGTAAAGTACTACAGCAGAACTATTAAAACCCCAATGCAGCTGCTCAAAAGCACTGAGGAACTGTATGAATGAACACCATATGGCAGTCATTTTATCTGTCAGAAAGCTCAGTTTTCAAACAAGAGACTTTTACAATTAAAGACCCATGGCCTTAAACCTGATAAAACCACTATAGGCTGACCCAATAAATGTTCTGGACTAAGAAGTGTCAGAACTGAGGAATCAGTTTAATACTGATCAGCAAAAACATCTAAAATAAGTTTTATTATTTAACTTTACAGCAGGGATGTGCAGTCCATACAAGATGCAAATGCTCTGTTAGTGGACTTGCCAATTAATATTAACACTATATATTACACTATAAATTCCCTTGTTTGAGGTGTACCATAAAGCTTACATGATAAAATGTTGGTAATGCGTTTCGTCATTTATTTATTTGCCAAACAACAGTAATTTTCGTCATATCTGCCAGTAATGGAGGGTTTCGGGTAAGCAGATCCACAGCAGCTTTGGCGTCTACACTCTTGTTATGTATCATCATCATTGTCCCTGCGTTCTCATTGGTTTGCTGGCAAATAGAGGATTTCATGCGCAGGGAAAGTTTTTATTTACTATACTATATTATACTTATATTATACTTAATATTTTAATTTATTTTTTATAATAGGATCCTAATATCCTAAAGATTATATTATTCTTAAGCAAATATACAATTTATAAATTTTTATTCAATCCTTTAATTCTTTGTTAAGTTAAATTATTTGTATTTGGTTGACTTTAAGAACACTCAGATAGGGACTGTCGTGATTCTTAGTCAAATTATTCCCCAGTTTGCATTTCCAGACCAAGCTCAGGTAGGAAACTCTGAATCACTGACTCAGCTTTACTCGGTTTATGTGTTTGTGCATTACGTCACTATCTAAACTATGACTGAAACATGACAGCATCCCCATGTGTGGCGTGCTACCTCTGTGTACTATTTGACAAGTCTATCAGAACCAGAAAATCAAGTCCATGCACTTCAGTCTCTCAACGCTGCACATTTAGCATGAACAGAATTCCTGAAGGATTTCTCAAGCCAGGAGCTTCGTAAAAGACAGCGTTCAAAACTCACAAGAACAATGAAGCCTTCATCTCATGTTCTCCTCAGTAAACAATTTGTTCAACCTTGAGAGAAACTTTTAAACAATGACAATTATGTGAAGTAATTAAACAGTTCCATGTAAAGAGACTACAAAAATGCTACTGGTCGTCTTTCTCCGAAACACTGAAGGATGTGTAAACAGTTGGATGAATTCAGTGAACCCACCAGTCCACTGACTTAAATGAAACCACCTGCTCATGGAGGAAATATAGACAAATAAACAGAATTCTTGACCCAGACCATCACAAGGTGTTTGTAAGCTCTGAAGTTCCACTGTGTTATTTTTGCAAGAGCAAAAATTTCGCTTTGAAATCATTTTTTAAATAATTCCTGGCAGTGTTGGGTGTAACTAGTTACTAAGTAATTAGTTACTGTAATTGGATTACTTTTCCCTCGAGTAATGGATTACTCTTATTTTTTTATGTAATTTAATTACAGTTGCTTCTGACGTAATTTAATACTGTGTGTGTGTGTGTGTGTGTGTGTGTGTGTGTGTGTGTGTGTGTGTGTGTGTGTGTGTGTGTGTGTGTGTGTGTGTGTGTGTGTGTGTGTGTGTGTGTGTGTGTAAAAAATACAATAGTGGAATTAAGAAAAATTTTAAGTCTAACTTTAAAATGCATGTTTTTATGTATCCTCCTCATATTTGTAACACTTTGGTCAGGTAATAAGAATAGTCTAATTTATGTAGTTTTATATTTAATTGAATGAATTAAAAGAGCCGTTTCATGTCTATTCTTGAATCACTTCACTAGTCGAGATTGATATAGGATTTAGAAAGTATTTAGTAATAATGAAATACTACACTATTGCAGATGTAATTAGTAACTAGTAATTACTTTAGTAACTTACCCAACACTGTGACCTGAGCATGTTATTTTGTGAGATTCATCCCACAATGATTGTCTACAAAAAGGGAGGAAGACCTGGCAACCCCTAAAAAAAACAACTGTACACACGCAAACACAAACCAAGACACACTCACTAAACAAAAACATAAAAACAGACACCCATACTCATTCTACTTTGACTATGGGAAATGCTGCCCACACAGTGTAGTTATCAGAGCCTGGTGGGAGTTTGGCGGGCTGTGAAATGAGTCACTCGCTCACAAACACACACCGTATCATCAAACTGGCCCATGATAACAACCACAGCACTGTAGGTGTGACGGCACGTCTGCTAAAAGCCTCTGAAGGCAAGTTCAGAGCTGTCACAAACTCCCTCGAGTGTGCGTTTTCTCTCGGCTCATAATTTATTGTACAACTCCTGTTGTAGAGCGAAAAACAGAAGGAGGAAAGAACGAGTGCATTAGGAAGCAGGACAGCGCGTTTTGCTACAGGCTGCATGCATCACGTGATGTCATATGAATCAATTTTCTGCCACGTTTCATGCCACTTTGCAGATGTGAGATAACTCGAGAGAAAATGCCTCTGGATCAATGCCAACCACAAGCTGAATAATAGTGATGCACGACATCTGCCAAACAAATGTGTGATCACCTCAGTATCTTCTGCTAAATCTCTTTTCAGGCAGGAAACCAGTTCAAAACACCCACATTTAGGCTTATTCTGTTGATTTCTTATTTCCCTACTCTAGCATGCTCTTCATCACTTCCTCATGTTCCTTGCCTCTTTCCAGTAATTTTTTTTTTTCCTCAACAGTCTCCTCTGATCTTGATGTTTGAGAGGCCTGGGGCAGTTTGGACTCATATACTAGTGATTTATTGCCACCGAAAGTCTTACATGCAAATGGATTTCAACTATAAAAATAAAAATAAAATAAAAACAAAGGAAGAGAAAAAGAACAAGGGATTAATGGGGTAATTAGAGCCTGATGAGGACAGAAAACACAAAAGGGTTTGGGGAGAGAGGCTGTTTTCATGAAAGAGGTTTGCTCATTAGAGTTGCTTTGTTTCTGTCCTGTAAAGCGAGTTTTACTAGCAAGGTAGAAAAAGCTTCAATTCTGTTGAGTCAAAGTTCTGACTTGCATATCCTCTTGAGATTTTATATGAGATATTTCTTTTGATAAATGAAGATCAAACCTAAAAGACATGCAAAGGGCCTAAGGGCACGTGGTTTTGTAGCAATAACGTATTTGGCGTTGCTCTTTAAATCTCAGACAAACCTGTTTTGCCCACCAGGCATACTGTTCCATAATAAGACATAAAATAAATCCTAAAAACACAGTATAGATTGTGCCTACTATTGTGTTAAGTACTAAGTACTTAATAATACACAATACAATAATCTTAACAATACTTAAATAATGCATAATTATCACATTAACAACTACTGCTTTACACCTGAAATAGTGTAGTAGTAGTTCCAGTAGTCAGTACCAATACCATAAAAATGTTACGGTAATCAGTACCAATTTTGGTACCACAGCAAAATGTTTTTTTAATTTTTTATTTAACTATTTAAAAAAAAAAATGCAATTAAATTAAATAAGTTTATTATTTATGATAATCATTATCAGTAAATAATACATAAACATTTAAAGAATGTATGCTGTAACATTGTTTATAAATAAAAGATCAAGTGAAAAATAAGCAACCATCTAGGCATTATTATTATTATTAGAGACGTATTATTATTACATAGAGATATGGTTAAATCTACTGTAGGCTACGATAGTTAATCCAAACTTTTATTTTGACGGGTTGCCATGAAGACCTTTGAGTGTCTGTCTGTGTGTCTCTGTGTGTCTGTCTGTGTGTCTGTCTGTGTGTCTGTCTGTCTGTGTGTGTCTGTCTGTGTGTCTGTCTGTGTGTCTGTCTGTGTGTCTGTCTGTGTGTGTCTGTGTGTCTGTCTGTGTGTCTGTCTGTGTGTCTGTCTGTCTGTGTGTCTGTCTGTGTGTCTGTCTGTGTGTCTGTCTGTGTGTCTGTCTGTGTGTCTGTCTGTGTGTCTGTCTGTGTGTCTGTCTGTGTGTCTGTCTGTGTGTCTGTCTGTGTGTCTGTCTGTGTGTCTCTGTCTGTGTGTCTCTGTCTGTGTGTCTCTGTCTGTGTGTCTCTGTCTGTGTGTCTCTGTCTGTCTGTCTGTCTGTCTGTCTGTCTGTCTGTCTGTCTGTCTGTCTGTCTGTCTGTCTGTCTGTCTCTCTGTCTGTGTCTCTCTCTGTCTGGGTCTCTCTCTGTCTGTGTCTCTCTCTGTCTGTGTCTCTCTCTGTCTGTGTCTCTCTCTGTCTGTGTCTCTCTCTGTCCGTGTCTCTCTCTGTCCGTGTCCGTGTCCGTGTCCGTGTCCGTCATCTGCGCCCGTCATTCACACAGACGCAGAACATGCAGGAGTAATATTTAAATAGTATTTTGCAGTTTAATATTCACAGACACTAGTATATTTATTCGGCTTCAGTCTGGAGCCCTGCACTTAGATAAACATGGAAGCGAATGAACGCACCGGATATACTCGGGGGTCGGTACTACAGAAATGCTGGTATCGTCACATTTTAAAAATTTCACTACCAACATGGTACCGAAGTAACGGTACTTGTGACATCCCTACATTTGCATGTTTACATTTACATTTGTTCATAAATAAAAAATAATAACCTCACGGCCAATACGTCAAACTTGATTTGCGTTGGGACACCTGTCGATATTAGCTCAAACTGATTAGATGAAAAGTACATCTTGGCGAGCTACCTCCAATCAGGCCACGAGCTACTGGTAGCTCTACGTGTTGGAGACTTCTGGTGTAGATAGATACTTTTGGGGGCCCGGAATGACTCTCAGTGTACAATTAAGAAAGTCTTTCTCAGCTAAAATAAAATAACATGTACATCAATAAACTGCTGGTCACGCAGGTAAGTAAGTGTCTCTCAATCTGATCAATCTGAAAGTTCAAGTCCTCAGTGACCTGTAGATATGCAGTGTGTGAGAGAGATAAGATAAGATCTGATCTGATCCTCTCTGCGAAACTGCAAGTAGATAAGATCATGCCAGATCGCAAAGCAGATGTAATGCAGATGTAACAGAAAACATGCTTCATACCAGGAAGACCTGTGGAATGAAGAAGTGGTGGAGTTTATAAAGCGTGTGATCTGGGAAGTGTCTCCACAGCTCTAGTTGAGTGTGGGAGAAGTCTTTGAAAAGCTTTTAGATCCAAATGACCTTCGACCCACGGGTGAGAGATCTTCCATAAAATGTAATCCACACAGATAGACTGAGCTTTAACATGAAATAATCTCTTTCCGTTCTCATCCCTCCCTCTTATTATCAGGATACATAGTGACAATCTGATCCTCCTGATCAATTCTAC